>NQII01005635.1:143492-166282 GCA_002778355.1 Clitarchus hookeri | reverse complement strand
TATTCCTGATATAAATAATTTTACATTAATAAAAAATTTGAAGCTTGTAATACATTTCCCTTAAAATTACATTTTAAAAAATGGATATCATGAAATTGTATTAAATATAACAAATGCACATTATCCAACGTTACAAAATTATTTTAATAAATTATATTTTATTTGAATGTGAATGTCAGGCAGCTTTGTATGTTGCCATTTTTCTTCGATGAGAATGTATCACACGAATTATTTTGTGGATATTATTTTCGTATTTAATAATATATAAAAATTAACACATTGGTTTTTGATTTCTTGCAATGAAAAAATTAAAGAAACAGAATATAGTAGCAAGTCACATGATTATTATATTTGAAAACATAAATGCCATGCTAGCAAATACCGCTAAATCCTCTCCGTAGGAAATGCTTTTTTTTTCTAAAAATATAAAATTCATTACACTTAATTACTCAGTGCAATATATTGTTTAAAAGAACGCTTGTTTTCCCAAAACGTTGACCTGCAGTTTTCTGAAAATTTGCCATACAAGTTGTGAGTTATTATCTCTCGGGCTACCATCTATACAAGTTCTCGCGCCTAGAGTAAAATGGACAGATAATTTTTGCAAATGTATGCGTGGTCGCTCAATTTGAAAGTTGAATTCATTCGATATTTGGAGAACCTGGAATAAACTTTCTCGCTTTCCTCAAATGAACATAGTTGAAAAAAAGTCACAGAGGTTGTTACATAGTGACAGGTTCCCTTTATAGAGTGTAAGTCCTCAACACACTGTAATTTTAAATGGAAGGGATGTTAAGTTTTTTAAATATATGCTTTCTCCCTACACGTTACACGTTTATGAGTAAGGGTAAATAACATAACTACGCTCCTAAAATTATTGGTTTTGTACGGTTTGTAAAACTGTAACTGAAATAAATGCTTAAATAGCTTACTTAGAATGTTATAAATTTCTCCAGCTCAATATAACTATTTAACGGCCTTGTTTGCAAGATAAACAAAATAATATAATTAACTAAGTGCCCATTTAAGAAAGTAAAAATAAAAAAATGAAGGTGATAAATGTTTTAGAAAATCTTACTTAAACGTTTTTGTCATCAGTGCTAAAATCGATTTCCATATGATCTACCAAAATCGGGAGCGGTGTTTACAACTCTCGTAATCCGCAGAAATGTCGTTATAAATGTTCCTGTCAATCTCTAAGCCTGCTCTTCCAGAATTCACATTGGATTTACGTTTCGCCAAAACCTCGCTTAAAAATAATTGTTATTGATTTACTTGTGAATAGTCTTGCGAAAACCAAACGACCCGACTTCTGTATTACGGCTGTGGTATCCTGACAAAGCTTTGCTAATGATACAATATTATATTTGAAATATTAATAATAATAATATTCAACAGAAATTTTTAGCAATGTTTCATGTATGTGCAGTAGTATTGGAGATTTTCGTAGTGAAGAAATTTCGAAATGGCCAAATTTCCGATGTTAAGAAATTCACGTTTTTTTTTCTTTTTTAAGTATAATGAAGGGTATTCCATCATGTGCTGTAATTACAATGTATAAGGCAATTTTGCATTTTGCTTGCATTTCATATGTAAATACAATTTATATGTTTCACACACGTTCATTGAAACGGCTGAATTAATGTAGTTGATGGTGTTGAGGGAAGCCACACTGGTGTGCGGCAACGTCCGACATGTTTCACACGGTGAGAAACCCTGGCTTTACGCCGCCGGGAATAGAATCCAGTTCAACGGGTTGAAATTCGAGAGGTCTGATCAACACATCACAGCTGTCCACTATCAACATGACAGGAGGAGAGTTACGACTGTGTGTAAACGTAAAACGATATTGTAATGTTTCATTACTATCAGCTGGAAGATGTTACTGTTTGTTACTCGCATATACACTAGAGATAAGCGTAATAATTATTATAATAATATTTACATATCATGGTGTGATTTTATACTATTATATTTTCCAAGAATTGTGTATTTCACAAAGAGCCTACTAAAACAAAATTAATTAAATGCAATTTAAAAATAATAAGAAGTTTTAGAAGTTCTCGGTGAACATATAACCATCTGTAACCAAAAGAAACGGTTCGGTTCACGACGAGTAACATTTGACCAACTCACGCCGATTTTCCAACTTTGTTTTGTTATTCCCTAACTTAAAATGCAGTGGTAAAGAATGCCTACTTTTAGAATTTTAACTGACTGCGTCCTTTGCTATAAATAGCGTAAAAATATCAACGAACAAAAACACCAATAAAATTCACAGAACAAGATAACGACGACGAAATAAGAAGTAACATGATCATAAATGCCGTTTAAATACGGACTAAAAAGAATAAAGTGTCTGCCAAACGAAAAGGCTAGTAACAGACCCTAAATTCCACATTTTGGTCTTCATTTCGGTTGTCCTCCATTTTTGTTTTGCCACTTAGTTTATAGGACAGTTAATTTTTCTTGACCGATGTTTGAAAGGTTCTTCATGTTTTCCAAGCGGTTTGTCGTTATGATCTGTGTTATTCATTAGTTTATGACAGCATTCATTTAGTTCACTTTGTTGACTTATCTTTAACAAAAGACATAGTTCATCTTCATTTCTATGGTTAGTTACATTTTTATTAATTGTATCAAGAAAGTTTTCACACAGTAAATGAGCTGGGAAGCGACTGTATCTATTACGAAATGTATGTAAATGCTTATAGTACATCTAAATCATTGAATCCTTTTTATGTTCAGAAAAACCTTTTGTAACTTGTAAGTACTCGTGTCCTGACGCATATATATATATATATATATATTTTTTTTAAAATTTAGTTGCAATACATTTATTCTATCACAACATTTTTTTTTCTAAACTCTGTACGAGGTGACTAGGCACATCCATGTTAAGCCGTTAAAGTGGTTTCAATATGTTTCAGTTCCACGAAATCACCGGCGGCTCTTGGGCTGTTATTCTTTAACGCGCTGGACATATTTGCTTTCTCTTTCTGTTATTTTGTAAACGCCGCTGAATGGTTTACGACCGGGATCGTTATTTCGCGCGCACGACGTTTGTTTGCGCCCGCACGCGGTCTAGCGATGAGTGTTTGACCAGCGACGTTCTCATTCGAACAAAAAATAAAAAAATAAAAAAAAGAAGAGAGAAAGAACAAACATTCGGACGGAATCAACAAATGCAGTCTGCTTCCAGTCGATCTGCGAGCCGCAAAGCATCCGTTACGCGCGGACAGAAATATAAAAAAAAATTCACATGTATATTTTCCTGCGGTCGTCTTCATTCGAATCCCCGGGAGAAAGCGAGAGCGTTTGCCTGGGGCTCGACAGAGGCTCGATTTTCCCTCGTGAATTTAGCTCGGGTAGAATTATTTTTGTGTAAGCTGAAGGACGTGCGAGGGAAACCCTCCTCCGACGACACGCAAACGCTGGGAACAGCCACAAAGCTCAGGAGAGACAGACATTGCGGAGTCCCAACGCTCCGTACAACACGACTCGGCATCGCGAACTCAAACATTTTTTTTTCTCAAAGTTGATGCACGAATTGTAATGTAATGGAAAAAACTGCCCTTGGATGATGCGACACAGAGGTGGTTACTGCGAAGATGTCGCACGCGCTCTACTTCATAGTTATTCTGCCGTTTCGTTCTTGTTGCTTTTTCGCTACCAGGCAGTGGCAGGCAACTAATTTTGTGGTATAATCTTTATTTTTTTTTATCGCAAGGCATTTGCTATTGCTTAGGCGCTCTTTTGCGTTGTTTCTTTGTCAGCACCTCGTGAGCGTCACAAAACACATTTTTTCTGGGGAAGTTATACGTTTAAACATTGGTAGTAATTACAGGATAAACAGTTATCACTAACCATTATTTGCAATATTTTCGACATAAATTAACGAGAAATAGGTACATTTATTGTTAGCAAAGAACGAATAGTTAAAAACTCACTTGAAAATAATGACGTAAATATAATTACCTAATATACAAATATTTCACAGCAGTTAGAGATGGTACGCATGCAGACTACAGTTTCTATCTAATTCGCCGAAAATGGCAGGAAATATGGAGTAGGACTGTGGGAGACAGGATATACCATCTCAGGCCTAACGAAGGCGGTATCTGAGAACGTGGTGGTTTTCTTGTGTGTTTGTGTGCCGACTGAGGCATATCTCAGTACTCTGCTCATAGGATCCTTGCTGATTTCCGGCCCTGCCTACAGATAGAGTGAAGAGATTTGGGCGGCTCTTAAAATTGAGGTCTTGAGAGCCGACGAGGGCGAAGTGAGGTGAGTGTGGAGCAGCGTCGGAATGCAAGGGCGGGGGGAAACGGGACATCCCCAAGAAAAAACCCGCCGAGCATCGGCATCGTCTGGCACGATTCCCACATGCGAAAATCCGGGGGCGACCCCACCGGGAATCGAACCCTGTTGCGCCATGATGGTAGGCGAGTAGCCTAACCACTACACCACCGCGGCCCCTTGTCGACAGATGGAAATCATGTTCGATAAAATTGAAAGGCCTCACATAAGCTGAATATTAGTATTCTGCTGTTGAAACTTATTTTGTATGTTTTAAGTGAGTTAGATTATAAATCGATAAATTTATACTAATAAAGAGTCAACATTTTCCCGCTAGTTTCATTTACTTACACCCGTCTTTAATTTGACTTTCAGCGCTTCAAGTTGACATCAGTGTCTGGTCTCTCAGGATATATTCCTCAGTTAAACCGCCCAAGCTGCAATGAGCTTCTTGACCTCTTCCACGGTTACTTGTATCTCGTCCTCTAGCCAGATTGCCAGAAGCTCACTAACAAACTAAGTTTCCGTGTTCTAGAAGGTTGCACTGCCCGGTGTGAACTGAGCTTAATCCTACAACATTCAGGTAACAAAATATCCCGCTGTCCGTGATATGGCGAGTTGGTCCATGTGAAGTTATCCATGGCCTATCGAGCTCTCCTTCAATCAAACTCTTGCGTTGTCATCTCCGGCCATTTACACGTCGGGGCCGCGGTGGTGTAGTGGTTAGACTACTCGCCTCCCGCCTAGGTGAACCGGGTTCTGCTCCCGGCGGGGGACGCTCCCGGATTTTCGCACGTGGGAATCGTGCCGGACGATGCCGCTGTTCGGTGGGTTTTCTCGGTGATCTCCCGTTTCCCCCCGCCCTCTCATTCCGGCGCTGCTCCTTACTCAACTCAATCACCCTCATCGGCTCTCAAGACCTTGCTGTTAATAGCCGCCGAAATCTCTTCACTCAATCGTTAACACGTAGTATAGGAATTTTTTAAAGGAGATAAAGAATAATTGCTTTTAATTCTGTGTTTCCGTGACACTCTTGATCTGATGGTTGAAGGTATTTTAATGTAAAATTTTACGAAGTGAGACTACGGATCTGCACGACAGAATTAAGAAGTATTTCGAAAACTCGCATTATTATAAAATAATACATTTGAAGAGATGCCAACAAGCAGAGGGCGTGGTATAAGCTGAAGTGGTATACTGAGTACTTTTCAATGCCCTGCTCGGGATATAATTATTCTTTATATTTTTTCATCTACCTACCGTATGGAAAAAATTAACATGTCCAGGGCCCTGATCACGTTATTCATGCTCCATTCAAGTGGAAACGTAAAATATTTAGGAGTTAAAATTTATTACTATAGTCGCACCGAGCTAAGAACGGACTTAGCCCCGCCTACCCGGGTGAAAGAGAGAGACAGAACGACTTGCGAAGCACCAACCACAGGTAGCTGGCAGGCGGGCAGACGAATCTACAGGCACTCCCTCCCACCTGCTGTATCGCCGTCGTCCAATTGTTTCCTTTCTCAGGAAGAAGTGGCCCGCCAATGGCAGAGCTCCCAGGTCCTATGTTACAGTGGCGCTACTGTAATATGCAGATTGTTACTGTAACGTGTATAAATAGAAAAACACCAACATCAGAGACCATAAATTATTACACGCGCAGTATGATGTCAACTCGCAGGAAAAATTGTATTAATTCGCTGCTAACTAGAGTTGGGAGGCAGGACGTGTACAGTAGCATGTAAATAGTTGTGAGGAGTGATCTTTTCCAGACGTAGATTATATAAGTGCTCATTTTACCGCGAACATCCTTTACACTAAGAAGGCACCTGCACACGAGTAGTATACATAAAGTGAACTATGGGTCACTTTTTACATAATTACGGATATTTATCTAAACAACAAAAATTAAAATGTCCCTACTTTTAAAAGAATATAATTTTCCAAAACAGTTTAAATTACAAAATATTTCATGTCGTGTCGTGTCTTCCCCCGTTGCAAAGTTTAAGAAGTGCACTAATTGTTAAATTATTTGTACATTTCTTTGCAAACGCAATTTGTAACATTATTTTGTAACTTTATTTTTTAATTTTTTTAGGAGGTGGCCTATAACATTAAATTTGTTAATTTAATATTTTATTTATTTAAAAATTTATTTTGTTAATATATTTGTAAATTTATGACTTCAGAAAAACTCTGTAGATTCATTTATATGAATATATTTCCAACTCCCACCCAATAAAATGATTGAAAAAATATTTTCTATTTCAATTCTAATACTGTTAAAATAAATAAAAAATTATTTTTTTGTAACTTTGTTAAATATTTTAAATACATAAAATTTTCTCTCGAGTTCTTTTTTATGTATACTACTCAAATGAAAAAATTATGACATGCATTTGGCATCGCGGTCTAGCCATCACGTTCCGAAAAGTGCGGAAGATATTTAATTTTATTCGTCTCCTACATTCCACAAATATACCGTGTTGTCCCTTGTATGGTTGCAGTAATAATATCAACAGAGACACAACACACGTGAGTGTTAAAAAAAAAAAGACTATCCATTACAAACAAAACCAAACTGGAACCTAGTATAGTTAAAATTATAGAAAAGTTAACACGTATTTGTTCTCCCGCTCTAACATATACTTGTAAATTTGCGTAAGAGTGATTATCACTCTGTGGATTTTCGATAACATCTGAGTGGTTCTGTACTTTTTAATTGTACAAACTGGCTCGTGTTTAAAAATGATAATAGTCTCTTGGTCGTAAAAAAAAAACATTCTAGTGCTTGTTTTTCCCTCTGATCTATTTTCTAAGTAGTAAGTACCTAACAGTAACACTTTTGCAATAAAACGTTTAGAAAGTTATTTATAGCTTTCAGTTTACAAGCTACTAAAAACAACTCGTAAATCCGTGTCCTTAAAAATTTACGTAACAGTTTTAATGACATATTGTTAACATAAAATGCCATCAACGGCAGTAAAAACATATGTTTTAGTTAAAATATATAACTTTTAAGCAGAGTAAATATTGCCCTTTTGGCGGTTTCCTAGTTTATGGCCCTTGGCAAGCATGATTTAATGTTCTGAATGAAATATAACGTATGTAAAACGCTCATCCTTATAAAGTTACTGTTGTTATAGCATGGGAATATTCTACATACACTGCATTCATAAGAAACTTTACGAATTGTGCAAAAAAAACCGTCAGAGATGTTGGCATTTTATGAACGGTTGCCAGAAATCAACGATACATTCTATTCCATTCGGTTAAGGAAATCAGATGTAGACGCCACTTAATAGCCGAGTCCTTCAGTGCCAATCAGAATGAGGTGAGGTGGGGATGAAGCAGCGGTGGAATGTAATGGTTGTCAAAACAGGAGCACTTTGAGAAAACCCACTGGCAAAGTCCACCGCGTTTCCCAAATGCAAAAATTCCCATTTTGGCATTACCGGGGCAGGGTTGTCGTAGTTGAAGGCGAGTTGTTTAAGCAATACACCTTCGTGGCTTCCTCTTAAAACTGTCTTTGTGGTGTGAAAGCAAATATAGTCACATGTCTACAATACAATAGCCAGTTTTCTTAACAACAATAATATGCTCTTTAGTGGTCCTGCAAAACCTTTGCTCCATTTATATATATAAAAATTACTTCAGTGGGAAAATATTGTAAACAAATCGAATAATATGAATTTACAGGTGACGACCTCGATTAGCGTTGCAAAGACGTTACAATCAAGTAAATACGTTAACAGTTGGAATTACGAGTATACCTTGGATGTTTAGATTTCAGATGTAAGCTCACAACTGTCTGTAAAATAAGTAGGGAATTAATATACAAAATATGCAAATCTTGAACACGCACGGCAAATTGATTTCCGCAGACAAGAAATAGCACAACAGTTGGAAACCTAAATGTGTGTTGACGAAAATGATCAGACGAAATGAAGAATATGAAATATAACATAAGAAAATGTTGTTGTCATGGAATAAAAACGACGAGCATTCTTACGTTCAATTTAATGCAAATCTCGACGCGTGAACCTGTTGCAAAGTTTCCAACTTACCCAATTTTATTTACAATTGTGAATGTAGTTAAAGTATACGCATTAGCAAGTACTATTATTTTAAAGAACGCGAAATGGTATGCATATTCAGCACTATTTATTTTGATTTACGTACTTTATTTCCCATATAACTGACATAATTTGTGCAGGTATTTGATATTGTTTGAAATTCAATGAACGGACATATTAAAAATAATAACATTTGTATTTTTAAATTACAGACCATATAAAGTTTGTTTTAAAATTTGGAAAATTTAATTTAAACAAGCTGTTTTTAAATATATTACAGTAATAACAGTTGTTTAATTCAATTAATTGCTCCCGCATCAATATTCTCCGAGTGATAGTCTTACAATTCAATGTTCTTGATAAAAAAAATACCCTCTTCTGAAAGGCAATTTATGTTACGTATTTGCAGTGTTCGCGATCAAAGCACATTAATATGTCGATTGGTAAAGATCAACGTAAATGACGGAAGCATCTGGTCGCTGCGAAAGGAAGAAGCCTGTCGACTGTAGCTAACCAGAGCAAGCTTATCATCTGTGTGGATAGCTGTCTATCACGTAATGCGCAGAAGCAGGCGAAAACTCGTCGCTAGCGCTTACATCCTTCATTCCTAGGGGGCCGCGGTGGCTGAGCGGTTAGACTGCTCGCCTCCCACCAAGGCGAATAGAGTTGAATCCCCGGTCGGATCACTCCCGGATTTTCTCAAGTCGGAATCGCGCCGTGCGATGCCGCAGGTCAGCGGGTTTTCTCGGGGATCTCCCGTTTCTTCTTCCCTGCATTCCGGCGCTGCCCAATTCCCACCTCATTTCACCCTCATCTGCTCTCAAGACCTCATTGTTGAGAGCCGCCAAAATCTCTCAACTCAACTCTAGTCTACAGGTCGTTTAACAAAACCGGAAATTTTCCTGTCCTACTTATAAGGGGTTTTAAGAAGTTAAATAAATTTCTTAATTATTCCATTTTTCTGTGGTACAGTCGCCGCATTTTTAGTTTTATGAAAGTGAAAGGTTTGCAAACATTTTTTTGTGGATAACGAAAAATACCTGTACTGTCATGAAAACTCTCCATCTTCATTCACAGATATTTTTACTTTGGCGCACGTGGTTTTTGTGTGTTGGCTTCCTCTTGAATGGTTTTCTTATAAATCGCATCACCACGATCAGGCTTTTGTTGTTGAATACAAGCAAGTTTCTCCCCTCGCCACGTGTGCTTGCGGCTTATTACTTCAAGAAGTGGGGCGGGAACTTCTCAAAATAAAAGTTACGGGCGCATTACGCTCGCCGGAAGTAGACTGCGAAACACGGGACTTAACGCAGTCCCCTGACGCCACTTAAGGGAAGAGTCTCTCTTTTAATTAAGGACCGAAAACTAACTGCATCTTCCCCCGGCGATCCCTCAGGAGTCGTTCTTCAGCTTAGACCTGGAGGCCGGAGAATACGCAGCGCTTCAGTGACAAAACTACTTTACATGCCTTAAAATACTCAAAATGATTCCATTCAGAGGAAATCAGTGGAGGGTTTGCTGACTGTTACAATAACTGGATGTCCTTTNAAAATACTCAAAATGATTCCATTCAGAGGAAATCAGTGGAGGGTTTGCTGACTGTTACAATAACTGGATGTCCTTTCCAGTCTCAAACGTCGTAACACGCTTTTAATTTAAGCCTATTACTTCTTTGAGATACATAGGACGCTATATCATGCAGGAATACTAATATAATTACTTAGACCGTCTAACGTTATTGAGGTACCTAGAACGCTATATACTGCAAGAATTTTTATATAAGTATTAAGGCAGTTTAATGTGTGTGTATATATACATGTTCAGCAAGAACGTTAATTTGAATATGTATTCCGTTTGTCGTGTATTCTGCAAGCATATTTATTTAAAAAGACTGTTTAATGAGTAAACGATTTTCACATGTATATTCGTACTCTCCAAGAATAACGATGTTTAAACTTTTTGAAGACCGTTTGTACCTACATGCTATATATGTTTAAATATATATTCTGCAAGAATAATGAAATAAATATATAGACCGTTTGATGTAACATAAAATTCCGTTTCAATTACTTCAATAAGAAAGAACGCCATGTAAAGCATATAAAATTGCATAATTTGTCAGCCATTTGTTGGTGAAGTCAAAGCGTCTTTTGTACATACATTATTTTGTCCACGTCAGCATATCTCCTATCTAAACAGTTCAATAAACCCATAAAATACTGGCGTGCGCGTATAACATTTTTTACTACAGCAAGATTGATTTTTCTGCTCGTAAGATAGTTANGTTGATTTTTCTGCTCGTAAAATAGTTAACTGTGGCTGAACGTTAGTGACACAACGCTGCAATTTACGCGTATGCGCTGTGTATATATTCCTCGCGTATACACACATACATTGATACGTGTCAAAATGTAAATCGTATACAAACATAACAATTTCAGCACTTGTGCTGTCGTGAAGTCACATCGTTCGTATACGTATAGGCTGTTCACAGTAAAGTGAGCACTTCTGAAGCCCTAGTTACTTTTCCTTTCAGCCATTCAATCCTTTAACCACATTTTAAAATTAATATTGCAATGTAAGTAATAAACACATCGTGTATATTCCACCGCACTCGGAACTTGACGTATAAGGCTGAAATAAAATATACTGATTAACTATTCCAAATGAGAGGGCTTTCAAATGTGCTCACTTTACCATGGATAGCCTATACCTACTTTAACTTCCTGCCTACAGCTGAACGTCACGGAATGTAATAATAAAATACAGTTAAAGATAATAATGGAGCCCTAATTTGGAAGGATATTTCAGCGATGTACATTTCACGATTGACCCCTTAGGCATCAAAATATTCCTTCTTTTTCTGAGCAAATGACATATGGCATCGGATAAAAATTATTTCAGATAGGATAAATTGAAAAATTCAAAATTAAATTCGATGAAAGAGACGGCTTAGTTCTGCATTTATCGATATTCGAATGTTTCATCATTTTCTCTTATTACAAAGGAGGATACAATTTCAAATAAACGCAGAACTGGAGATATGAACTTTTTTTTTTTACAATTGTTTTTCTTTTTTGAAGATTGGAAATTGGAATAGGAATGACATTTTCAGAATGGCGAACGAAAATATGATTTCATTTCTTACGAATTATTACTCTTACGGCAGACTATTTTTGGTGATGGTATATGAAAGCTGCATAGAAGACATCAGAAAATATTGGTTTTAAGTTTTAAACTTTAGAGAATTGCCTGTAGAATATCTGTTTCTAAACTTCTGATGCTACAAACACTTACGTGTTCAAACAAAACGCTTTCTGTTTTTAGTGAGCGTTGTTCAGCGAGAAGCATGTTATGCCAATTCCATGTTCTTCTAAACGCTTGCCAAGATGAAAGAATGTTCAGCTAAACGGCTGATATACAAAACAATTTCATGACGGCCACTTAGTAGGCCAAATACTTGTTCTGCTAAATGGCTCTTTGGCCAGATGGCACGCATTTTTTCTTTTGGGGTTAGTCGTTTCAAAACTAACCGTAAAAACCATTTTGTTTATTTATATCCAATGGAAACTTGTTCAGTTAAGACGCTGTTTAAAGTGAATTTTACGAGATAGCAGCACTGAGGTCATAACCGGATTTGTTGTTAATTTGTTGTTTATATATTGGTTTATATGTAACGAAAATAATGTATACTTTTTAAATATACCCCATACACCTAATTTGTATTCTGCATGAATACAGTAGATCCTAATTTAGCCCTTCTCCGATTCATTTCATTGCGTAAACCCAAAACCTGACTTAGTGATATCAGTCAGTGAAATAACACTCACTGAAAGTCAGTTGATAAGCTCGAAAACCAAGCAAATGAGCAGCGTCGGAATGCAAGGGCAGGAGAAACGGGAGATCACAGAGAAACCCCGCCGACCAGGGGCATCGTCCGGCACGATCCCCACTTGCGAAAATCCTGAGTGACCCGGCCGGGGGTTGAACCCGGTTCGCCCTGGTGGGTGGCTGTCTGGCTAACCGCTCAGTCATCGAGGCCACTCACGGGTGGATGGGCCGCGTAGGAACAATCGCCTGGCCTGCGCGTTCACTTGACCTGAATGCAGGGGATTATTACTTTCGGGGACATCTGAAAACCATCGCTTACGTGACATGTATTAACGGCCTTGCCGTCCAAGCCGGCAGCTGCGAACTTCAAATGGGGAATTAAAGTTAAACGAAAATTCCTTCTCATTGCGTCCATTTTACAGATAACATGGGAGACAAAAAANCTGAAAAAAAAAAAAAAAAAAAAAAATATTTATCTTTTTTTGTTTTATTGTTAAATTTCTATATTACAGTTTACAAAATAATATATTAAACTATCATTCGGCAAAATGTCTTAACGTAGCAACATTCCTTAAGGAATTGCACGTAGAATACTTTTTGTTTGAAACAGTCATCTTTAAAATGGACGCAATGAGAAGAAATTCCGTTTAACAGTGACTCCCCATTTGAAGTTCGCGGTTGCCGGCTTGTTGGGCTGGGCCGTTGAGGACATTCCAATGCTTCGCCGCCAGATCCATGCCATGCCTATAGGTTGATTCTATGCATCAGTCACTTAAGCGATCCAAGGAGACTTCGAACATCTTTTGTAATAGCGAATCACCGCTGGTACTCAGACAAACGTGTATTTACGTGAGATTTGTGTCCCGAGTACGGCTATTAACAATTCCAGTATAAACATGGAAAATTTTACTTCTTGAGCCATCAAACCTATAGGATATATGTATGTTAATATATATTTTTTATTTTGTTTTGAGGTGTACTGTACACACCACGGTTACTTATCAGGTAAATCGACACATTCTATCTACCATTTATCACTGATAATTAACTAACTTAACTTAATTTATAGTATATTCGTGGTGTCTTCACGCTATTTATATCTAACATTCGAAAAATCACCCCACGTAAGAAGTTTGTGGTTATTTCCTTAATATGCCATGCATTACAAGTGCTTCATATTTCTGTTAACCTAAAAGTACCTTATTTTAGGTTAAAAAATTTTTTTAACTAATATTTTATATATAAAATATAATAGTAGAATGATTATGGGGAGTCGGGCACAAGGGGTTGGGGGTCAGGAGCCGAAGCCGATATCATCATCTGGCATACAGGTCAGTCAGCCGCCATGATGTGACGTCACCCAATCGCCATATTCGATGTTGGTGACTTCGACCTTGACTTGTGACCTTGACCCTGTGGCAGTAACCTTGAATGACCTTGAATCCAAAAATCCCTAGGGTACAACCCCATTTTTCTTAAATTAAAAAAAAAATCTAGGAAAAATTACATTGATGACCCCAACCACCATGTTGGATGCCAGTGACCTTGACCTCAATAACTTGGAAAACATAAACCCAAGAAAAAATTGTAAGAATTTAATAAATTCATAAAAGTTGGTTAGCATATTACATTACTGACTACGACCCAATATTGTATGTCGGTGACCTTAACCTTTGACCTTAACCCTGTCTATCTATAACCTTAAACCCAAAAAATTCTAAAAAACAACAGAAAAAATATAAAACATTCAAAACATTACCAAACAATGTAAAAAAAAATTTATTTTAAAAATTTATAAAAATTGAAATTTCGAATGTTTGGATTTAGATTGGACAGGGGACTGAAGCCGACCAGCCCCCATGTTATGACGTCAACCAACAACCATTTTGAATCCAAGTAACCTTGACGTTGATCTTTAGCCTTGCCCCCAGTGACATTTGTTCCAAAACCAAGAAATCGCAAAAAATTGTAAAAAGCCCAAAAAAATTTTTTTATCCTTCAAAATGTTTTTAAACATTCACAATTTATAAAATATTAATTTAAATATTTGAAGAAATTGATTAAAATTTTATTTTAAAAAAATATATTAAAAAGTTTATTTAAAAAACTTACGTTTCCGGAGGTTCTGTCAGCACCACTGCTGTCAGCACACTGACCCTCGCCAATGTTTATCATTGGTTAATTAGTCGGTTCCCCTCCACTCACTCCAACAATGTTTCTCATTTGTTGATTACTTGTGTTCGCTTCACCACCCAACAGTGTTTTTAATGGTTGATTAATCACGCTCTTTATTTTTAATGGTTGATTAATCACGCTCGTTCGACCCGCCACCCATGTTCCTCATTGTATTAAAATTCCCGTTCCCTAACCTCTGACATTTGCACATTCTGTCAAATGCACTCCGCCCACCATATTAATTTTATTGTTTGTCATTTGTTTACTTTTCCATCACCTAGGTGATGCTAGTGTATTAATGATCGATATTGCCGTCAGAGGAGCTGCCGATTTAGCCACAATGTCGGTGGTCGTCGACCTTGACCTTGATGCCAGTGACATTGAACTCGAAAAATCGAGAAAAATTGTGAAGTCCGCACAATTGACCATTACTAGCTGGTCACAACAAGTGCCCATCGACTAACCAAACTAGCATACGACTGACTCCACGTAAGACTAACTCCGCCCAAGACTGGTTCCTGGCGAGATTGACTGAGCACAAGACTAGCTCCTTACGAGACAAGTTCCTGCAAAACTGACTAGAACAACCTGCCATAACACCCAACTATACGAGCGAAGACGGACAATCTCGAAAAAAAGTCTCTATTATAAAAGTCTTGTAGCTAACTTATTCGCACAAAATCTTCGCAAAATGTTCGTAAAAATTTATATTCCAGAGCTAACCATACCAAAGGATCTTATTATCTTACCAAGCCAACTGACCAGGCCAACCAACTAGTTGCAAAATATTCCTCAAAAATATTTTCTCTCGTTTCATTCGCTCGCCATATAGAACTAATCCATTTTAAACTACCCGAGTAAGACATAATACTTCAGATGATACCAAAGCCCTCCTCCTGTACATGCTCAAATAAAAGTTTTTTTTAAACATACTCTTGTATCTATTGTTTATAACACTGAATCAATAAGACTCTCAGTGAAGCAGAAGGGACTGCATAAGAAATTAAACACACATTACTAAGTGTATATACATTTAATGTATTTACTTATTATACACATTCTATCTTTCTAATTATTTTGTACAGTCAATCTTTACATTTCTCGGATGTTTGCAGATCATGGATAGTAGCCAACCGTCTCATCTGATATAATCCCGATCCTTCAGTTCATCGATGATTAAAGATATCTTACCAATGCTTTAGAGATCCCCGCGTTTTTGTAAGCCATTAAAATTTCTACCGAGTCCATCAACAAGTTAAATCGAGTCTTCGGGAAATATGAAACGAGCGTTCTCGACGCCTTCTGCTTTCTTCCCGCCACTTGTCGAAGGAAACTGGTCGGTGAAATGTGTGAGAACGCCGAGAGAATCATCATCCTTCTCATCAGATACTTCATCAACACTGTCACCAGAGTCANGGTGAAATGTGTGAGAACGCCGAGAGAATCATCATCCTTCTCATCAGATACTTCATCAACACTGTCACCAGAGTCATTATCATCAATGCTGTCTTCACGGACGTCTTCACCTCCTGTCTCATCCTCAACATAAAGTTTACTTTTATTTGTAGGAGTCAGATGGTCATCTTCAGTATTTAGAGGTGACAACCATTTATTTCGAAGTTCGTCGACTTCACACGAACGTCTTGCAAGTGTACATTCCACGCAGATCGACTCTGTCATGCCTCGTAGGTCTCTCATTCCGTCATTAGCATCAACTGTCTCGTCATAATCGTCTGCGGAAACAGTACCCATCGATGTAGCTGGAGGTATAGGCGACATCACTTGCTGGCTCCCAGTAGACGAACCCTTTCAGATCTTGATGTGTTCCTTCATAGCACAAACTGCATGTGAACATTGTCCTAATGGTTCATCGCGCGNGAACCCTTTCAGATCTTGATGTGTTCCTTCATAGCACAAACTGCATGTGAACATTGTCCTAATGGTTCATCGCGCGGGTTCCCTCGTCGTCTGCGAACATTTCATGTAGTGAATTAATAGGAGGTAACAAAGTGATCAAATGCTGTTTCTCAGGGGGTGAAAAAATACTACATTTATCAGCTTTGGCGTGTTTATTTAAGTTATCACGTCGAGTAAACTGTCTGGAAAATTTATAGCAGCTTAGAAAAGCATGGAATGGGTTCNGAACCCTTTCAGATCTTGATGTGTTCCTTCATAGCACAAACTGCATGTGAACATTGTCCTAATGGTTCATCGCGCGAGTTCCCTCGTCGTCTGCGAACATTTCATGTAGTGAATTAATAGGAGGTAACAAAGTGATCAAATGCTGTTTCTCAGGGGGTGAAAAAATACTACATTTATCAGCTTTGGCGTGTTTATTTAAGTTATCACGTCGAGTAAACTGTCTGGAAAATTTATAGCAGCTTAGAAAAGCATGGAATGGGTTCTTCAAACAGTCACTCTTCTCATGTCGCCACGGATTGCAACTTTTACTGAAGGATACGGCACAATAACAGCATTGTTTCCCATGCAATTTTTGGGCAGTCGTTAAAGCTATGCATGTTGACGTACATGACGTACTCGATTTCACATCGTCAGTGGCTTGCATCGTCTTCAAACATACATGAATTCATACATTTTAGTATGACAGACTGACTCCTGCCGACTTACTTCTCCAGACTAACTCCTGCAGACTAACTCCTTACAAGATGTTACTGATTTGATGGTTTAATAACAACTTACCTATGAAGCACTAATAGATTCATTTATATATGCAGATATTTCATCGCGTTCATTAAATGCCGTGTAGGTTATCAGCCATTTGTCATGGCCGATGCTGATTTACAAGTTACTGCCCGAAGAATTCTCGAGCTAAACGAACAGACGCTGAACAACTCACCATCGATATCGCTCACTCGGGAGCATGCCCGTGATAGTCGATGTAGTACCATCCGATCGGGACTCGAACCGACGACACACTCGCCAACATCTTCGATGCCCAGAAGCAAGCCGCCCCTTTGCGAAGCATTTTGCAAATTTTTTTCTCAAACCATTCATCCATTTTTTGAACTTACCCTATCGAATGACTTCACGAAACACATTGTGAAATATTTTTCTGACCGGAGGAACATTTCAGGTGCTGCTCTTTTAAGGAGCTCGTCTTGTTTTCCCAGGAGGCCTTCTGACATACAGTCTAAAAGAAAATAATATGGGATCACTCGTTCGCTCGCCCCACAAAATAAAACTTGTATATACCTACATACCAATATATTATTGCAATATGTTTGTAGGTGTATATATATATTTCTATAAATATATAGTATATAGAAATGTAATTTTGAAAATAATTCTATACATATTTATGTACATACCTTTCTGATATTTCTATACATATATATATGCATATAAGGTAATATCTGCGTGTTTTCTTTTGGGGCGAGCGAATGAGTATGTTGGTCTTCTCAGAGTGGTCCCATATTTTTAATTTATTTGGAAAAATTAAGGTAACTGCTTAAAAATTCCACGCATTCCGACAATTGCTGAAGGCTCCCTGATATTGATAATGCCATAAGCTTTTTTTAACCAATATATTGTAAGTGGTTATTGAATTATATATACATATATATATGCCTTTTAGAAAACCAAAATATAATTCTGTTTTTATAGGTTTAAGATGCATATTTTTTAAATCAAGCTTTCAAAGTTTTAATTTTAATTTGGGAACTACAATTTAATCACGTTAAAAGGGGATAACATATGTTTTAAAAAAAAACCTGGGTCCGGACAAAATTCTCGCTGCCAATGGACGCTTGGCGGAGGAAACACGACTACGGGGNACCGAACCCAACTTTAAATTTTATGCTCTCGAAATTAATAAAATTAATAACCTAGTTAAAGTCTCGCGTTGAATAACAGCGCACCGCCTGGCGGGAGTACATGCAGCGTTTCAAATTTTTTCTTAATAAATTCCCTTCTCGTTCGCCTCGGCGAGCGTGCAGCAGCACCGACTGCAAAAATTACCTCATAAATAATACCGGCAGCAATAACGTCCGCAGGAAGTGGAGTAATAATGACGGCTTCCGGTGTCACTGCCTCGCGAGTCTGCAGATACCGCGCATCTCGTCCTGCGCACTTTGTTTAAACTTCTCGAGAGCTGCTGCCTTCCCCCCGACAAAGAAATACGAAAAGAGAAGCGTTTCTCTCGTCTGCAACAGCTGTAATTAACATTTATGCTCGCAGCTATAAATCATTGTCTGCGTTGAAATACGGTCCCTTCCATTCTCTCTTCGTCGTCTTATAGAAAGCGTCGCAGTAAATCCATTGTTTTATGCGAATGTACACGAGGAGCATTATTAATTAAGAAATTTAAAAAAAGAAGTCAGCAATTTTTAATTAAAATGCTACCCGTCTCGCTGCTTTCCTTAACGGTCGCTTACGCGATCGTCGTTTGTGCGACGAGAAAGGAAAATGTAATTTTGGTCGAATCTGTCGGAGCGTGTTCTTGTACACAGTTGTTTTTCTTTGCGGAGTGCAACCTGCGATTTCATCGTTATTATTGTACATTTCATATACACTGAAGAGCCAAAAAAACTGGTATAGGCGTGCGTATGCAAATAACAGAGGTATGAAAACAATCAGAGTAACGCTATGCGGTCTGCAGCTAGATCGGTTACTGCTGCTACAATGGCAGGTTATCAAGATTTAAGTGAGTTTGAACGTGGTGTTATAGTCGGCGCACGAGAGATGGGACATAGCATCTCCGAGGTAGCGATAACATTTGGATGTTCGCGTACGACCATTTCACGAGTGTACCGTGAATATCGGGAATCCGTGTAAAACATCACATCTTCGACATCGCTGCGGCCGGAAAAAGATCGTGAAAGAACGGGACAAACGACGACTGACGAGAATCATTAAACGTGACAGACGTGCAACCCTTTCTCAAATTGGCGCAGATTGGATTTGTGGACTGCCCTGCAGGATTCATGGTGTGAATTGCCTCCTGCATACCTTCAGACATTAGTCGAGTCCATGCCACGTCGTCTTGCGGCACTTCTGCGTGCTCGGGGGGCCCTACACGATATTAGGCAGGTGTACCAGTTTTTTCAGCTCTTCAGTGTAAGTGGGGTAAAACCTGACGGACAATGTGACCAACCTACACACTATGAAAACCGTCAATGCTCTCGTTTGTAAAGTATTGTATCATCTGATTAATTGCTACGGGATGCATGCTGTTAAGTTGGCGATGTTGATAGTGTTTTTAGAAGAAAATAGTTGCAATTTAAAATTTTAATTATACCTACAACATTTGAGGCTGAAATTATGTTTTTAAAGCAATATTATCATTATTTTTGTTTGGTATTTAGAAAATGAATTTAAAAACATGTTCAGCAATTATGACAGAACATGTCGACACGTACGAACAGTAATAGTTTNTATTTAGAAAATGAATTTAAAAACATGTTCAGCAATTATGACAGAACATGTCGACACGTACGAACAGTAATAGTTTCCACCCTATGGCTAGCCAGGTTTATGTTTAATTTCAAGCCCGGTGAACGCCGTTATGTGTGTGGTTTTTTCTCATCGTGTTTATACGAGTATCTTGTTGGTGATATTGGAATATTTTATAGGAAGTAAATAGTTTTTTTATTGCTTTCTTTAAATAAAGTTTGTTGTAGGTACCGCTGTAGTGCGTTTTATTGAGATAAATGTTATATTAATCGGCACGTGTTCACCGCTTCGTAAAACTGCTCGCTCCGCCATTTTCCTTAACCGCCGTCCNTAAATGTTATATTAATCGGCACGTGTTCACCGCTTCGTAAAACTGCTCGTTCCGCCATTTTCCTTAACCGCCGTCCGCAATGAACCGACACGAGTATAACTTCCTTATTTAAGTGTAAGTTTGTTGGTTTCAGGAAAAGTGCTGAGTATTTANACAATGAACCGACACGAGTATAACTTCCTTATTTAAGTGTAAGTTTGTTGGTTTCAGGAAAAGTGCTGAGTATTTACTTTGCAGAATTAATCGGCAAATAAATTATCTAATGCTAGTCGCGAACGAAAGTAATTTAAGTGCAGTAAACTTGCAAGGATTTATAAAGAAAAACACGTGTTGAAGAGGTTGCCAATTCTACAAACAGCAAGTTTGCGTGTTTTGTAAATAATGTATTTGTAAACCGTTACTATAATTGTTGAAATGCACGTGGCCTGAAAAAGCCGCACTTTTAACTCTTCTGTAATGTGTAAATAATATTTGTATATTTGATTGTATCGTAAATGCAACGAGCGTAAGGTTACCTTCAGTCGAAGTGTGTGCGTATTGCTGCATCTGCACGAATACGAACAACGACATTTTGTGTTTTTTTTAATTGAAGTTAAAATTTTCGAAGTTACAATAATTTGAATGTTATTTCCATGCGAGCAAAATGTTCCACTGCTTCGTCAAAACAATATGCAACTCAAAATGCCACACATTAGTAAGAACGTCAAAACAATTCCGTCTCACGAAAGCCGTTAAACTAAAACCCCTGACCCCCTCACTGAAATAAGTTAAACAGAACCCCAACAAACTTAAATTAGCAATTACAAAATTGATAATGCCACCCTAGCTGTAACATCGTACATTGATTACGGGACGGGAGTTAGCTAACGTCAGTCTTTCAGTTCCTGCCATGACAGGAAACACGACGAAAGAGGAAAACGCAAGAGTGCATTGGACTCAAATATTATTTTCATAAAAGTCGTTTTCTTCACTGACAAAACAGCTGTGGCGGAAGGATACATTATGGCCGCGCTACTTTTCCGGGTCGCAGCCGAGACATGAGNGTTCTACCTTTGACCCACAAGCCTAACAAAAAAAAATATTATAGAAAAATTATGATTAGTTTACAACAGTTGTAGTGCCGCGGGGAAAGTAAAAATAGACCGTAAGTGAAAACCATAACTCAAGTTATTTTAACATCGCAATTAAATGTATTTACTTCCACAGCCCTTCTGCANGTTCTACCTTTGACCCACAAGCCTAACAAAAAAAAATATTATAGAAAAATTATGATTAGTTTACAACAGTTGTAGTTCCGCGGGGAAAGTAAAAATTACCGTAAGTGAAAACCATAACTCAAGTTATTTTAACATCGCAATTAAATGTATTTACTTCCACAGCCCTTCTGCAGTCAATACGCAAACAAGTATTCACATACCATATCTAAAATTTCAAGGTAACATTAAATTTATTAATTCACGTACTTACTCAAGCGATCCTAGACGTGTGCATGATAAAATATTCCAAGAGTTTGTTTTATCACGCGATAACTGCCTGACTCGAATAAGTGAAGTCCAAGGTTCGATTCCACCTACCTGCAAAGGGAGTATATTTTTCTAACNTATAACTGCCTGACTCGAATAAGTGAAGTCCAAGGTTCGATTCCACCTACCTGCAAAGGGAGTATATTTTTCTAACGTGTTTCTGTTTATAATTCAAAATAAAAAATATTTGCAGCAACTTCAGACTTCTTGCCTGTGTGGATATGAACCTTGTGGGCTTATATATAATCAAAGGAAATTTCTGATTATTGGAATGACGTACTGATTAAATAGTTGTTTATTTTATTAATAAGTCAGTCCGTGAAAAAATAGTAACTAGAGTCCTGCTACGAAGAAGTGGAGTTCTCTGGAACTTCGAGTAAATCACAATTATGTCAGTGAAAATCCAGTTATTGAAAATCCAGACAGCTTTTTTTCAGTATCATTCAAGCAGCATTTGTGCTTTTTAACTTGAGTATTTTTTTTATGTATGGCTTTTGCCACTATCGTAGACACTTTTTATTCTTAAGTATCGATCTTAATTTTGTTTTTGGTACGATATCAAGGTTCTATAATCACGTCCATTAATAAAACACCGAAAGGACTGGTGTTCACAGGTTTCGTGTGTAAACCAAAAACTGAAAACACGCAAATAAATATAATCGGAAAAAATTGTGACGCCGATAGGCGACAACACCAGTAAAGTTGTATGCGAATGTAAATACAATTCACTTATACACAAGAGATTTTTATTAAGGCGCCCGTCTACCTGGCGCTTTAACTGCGTTGCAGTGTGTTCCAAATACACGTTTTTCAACNGAGATTTTTATTAAGGCGCCCGTCTACCTGGCGCTTTAACTGCGTTGCAGTGTGTTCCAAATACACGTTTTTCAACTTAACTATTACGCGTGCGTCCAACGTGCTGATCTACGAAAAGAACACACACTTCAGACGAGAGCTGTTAAGTACTTTCAAAATATCACGTACGTTAGAAACATCAATTCAGGGTACTCCAAAACTACTAAAAGACGGCCTTTCCAAGGCGCTGTAGCTCAAAATGCACGCATCAGATACATACAAAACTACTATAGCCGCCTGCACTGAACCTTCCTAAAGACTTCCCACTAATAAAATAATATGGTCACC
>NQII01005635.1:121121-143480 GCA_002778355.1 Clitarchus hookeri | reverse complement strand
AGAGTACTCCAAAATACTAAAAGACGGCCTTTCCAAGGCGCTGTAGCTCAAAATGCACGCATCAGATACATACAAAACTACTATAGGCGCCTGCACTGAACCTTCCTAAAGACTTCCCACTAATAAAATAATATGGTCACCGCTGAAAGTCCCATAGGTACACGCAGCACGACGAGAACACTGCACGCCAGTTCAGAGCCTTGCGCTTAGCGGCGATGGCGTACTTGATGCGCGTGGCAGTGTCGCCCTTATCGCTCCCGCGCTTCTCGGTCTAAACGTGGGAAAAAGTTCCAGGTAGACGGGGGCCTTAAGTAACACCTACTTATTAAAGTCCACGACACTTGATGTGTAGGCAACGTAGTCCCATTCCGACCGAGTGTACGCAATTGTGCACATTACGCACGTGTAGGCAGTTTTTGGTCTGTACTGTACACTGCGAAGCTCAATGGCTAATTTATCTTACCTGTAGGCAAGTGATTCGCCAACAGTCTTACTGGTCTAGGTCGTGATTGCTTCATATCACTGTAGGCGAACATGCAGCCCACAGCTCATTGGCTGTGACAACGAACAAGTTGCTGTGTCGACTTAAGTGCAGCACGCATCATAGGATTCTTTCGTTTGCAACACCTGAAACCGTAAATTACAGTTGGCCTGAAAGGGTTACATATTCTGCACTTTTTTTTCCCCCACGTAGACAACTAGTGGCTGTAAGTACTTGTCGTAAAGCCCGACTAACTATTCGATTCTTTCTTCGGGTTGCAAAGCCATCGCATAACAGATGTTTATACCTGCACGGAATCTGCACTGACGTCCCGCTATCCATCATACACAGAGACATTCGTCTTCCTGCATTGCGTTTCGCTCTTAGATTGCAGTGGCTAGCTTTTTTTTTGTATATACGTAAGTTTTACTTGTTCTTTCAACACATCGTAACTTCTTGACTGTTGACAATCAGTAGCCATCTAGCATTGCACTCTTTACTGCAGTCTAAGGGTGAGATGCGCTACGATCTAGAACATTCTTACAGGAGTACCTGACCTCTTAAGAGTCTATTAACTGCCAGATTACCTCATCTTTAAGTTATGGTTTGACGGAATGTTTGTTTGCATTTAAATTAATATCAGTTTGAACGGTTATGCTTAAGTTTAAACCATACTTCCTAGAGCAGGGGCAAGTTTGTTATGGGATAATCGATAAAGAAACTATTATAACAAGAAAGGTTAATACTAGTTAGCATCCACAAATTTCTGAATAATTCTTTCCCTATTACTACAACTAATTATGGCTTGTGGGGAGTGCACCCAGGGCAAGGCGACACCCTCCGAATGACGGTCTTTCCAGCTGGGACCCGTAGGTGACCGTCATCCCCGGGCATCACATGAAATAAAACCCTAGAATGGAGCGGCGCTGGAATGCAAGAGCAGGGGAAACGGGAGTACCCCGGGAAAACCCTCCGGCAAGCGGCATCGTCCAGCACGATTCCCACATGCAAAAATCCGGGAGGGAAGCCGTCGGGGATCGAACCCGGATCGCCGTGGTGGGAGGCGAGCGTCCTGGACACTACGCCACCGCTGCCCCTATTTCTACAACTGTTATTGTATTGTTATAAAAATTATCCTTATACTTAAAGTGATCTCCAGAATAATTGTTGGATTCGCCCTTTTTACAGAATACATAAGATACAGGTATAGTGACTTCAATTTAATTTGACTTTTGACGAAAAGTCTGTGTGTGTTTCCAAGTCAGTTTCCAAGTCAGTGTTACATTAAAAAAAAGTGCGTCGGCACTCGACAACTTAATGGAACTGAGCGACTGTTTAGTAAGTTAATGTGAAAATAAAGGACTATGTACCACCCTCAGGTGGAGTACACAACAAGTACATATAGCCCATTCAGGGTCACTTCCATCTTTCCTGAAGCCCAGCTGAAGTTCTGCTCCCAGGATATTCCTCCGCGTAATGAAAACAAAGCTTAACTAAGTCTGGAGAATTACACCGAATGTACAGCGCACCAGGTTCATGCGCACTCAGTTTAATAATATTTTGCATGAGAAGTATTTCTTATTAGACATTACCAACACACCTATGTCTTCCTGATTTTATTCATATTAATTATAATATAATTATTATAATTTACTGATAATCAATTCATTAATGATCAATTTAACAGACAATAAGGAACGTTTATGTTAATAGAAGTATGGAATGCTTGTGATTAACGACATTTAAAACTCAATCAAGCCCGTTAAACATGGTGTGATTTTTTCACAGGTTTGATTCAGAAAATGTGACTATACCGCGAATAGAGTGTACCCAACGGACAGAACTGCAGCTCCGTCCAGCCCAAAGAATCGACGATGTGAGGGACTGATAAGGGCGAGTACGCGTCATTTGGCCTAAAATTATTTTTCCTAAAGTCATTTGGCCTAACATTATTTTTCCCTAAGTCACTTGGCCTAAAATTATTAAGCGTAAAGTCACATGGCCATAAAATTATTAATCCAGGGCCATTAGGCCTAATATTATTTGGCCTAATTTTAGGCCAAATATTTTTAGGCCCAATGGTGGACACCCTTAAGGGCAGACCTAAGGAAAAGGATTATCATATTAAAACCCCTTTCCCCCAAAATTAACGGAAACCTAGGTCACGTTTCCCTCTAGCGAGAACCATCTGTGATCCCGTCGATGTTCGCTACCCACGCGAGGTGGTGTTTATGTGGTGCAGCTAGTTTCTGTGGTGGAGGGTTGGGAAGGATGTTGGGCCTACACACGGGCAACAGGTCCGGCCAGGCGTTGGGATAGCGGAATCGAATGGCCCACCGCCGACTTCAACACACACACGCACGCACGCACACACCCACGCTGCCCGAACACGGTAATGTACGGTCTGACCTTGCGCCCCGCTGAAACCTCATTTGCAAAGCAAACATGTTCCTCCTCTTCGCAGAGGCAGTTGGTAATTTCCTTGTGTTTGATCTGCCCCCCCCCCTTCTACATCCCGTTCCGCCGTCCACTCACTTGGCCGGCCCGCTTTCCATTCCTCCCAAGTTACCGCTAAATGGGTGTGTTCGGGAAAAACGTTCAACGCTAAACGCTTCCACGAGAAAACTGGCATGTCCACAAATAACGTAAACAGGTATAGAAAAAAAGAAAGAAAGGAAGTCAATTTAAGAAATTTAAGGTAATTAACTTTCGCTACTCTTGATAATTTTTGTAATAATAATTGATTGCGCAGATTACATCATTCTTTAAATTATTTTTAAATGCTTTTGTTCTTGCTTGATATTTGATTTCGTATACATGAACATAAGAAATATTCACGACGATGGCGAGTTTATCTACTAGCGAGTCAGTCCGTAGTACTTGTTTCCGCTTCTTTGTAACGTCTCTAACTCTTTCCGGTTGGCATTAAAAAGTTAAAAACAAAGAAAATAAATTGTTCAACTTTTAAAGTCACGCGTTTATCTTTCAGTGTCGCCGCAAATGTTGGCTTCGGTTGAAGCCACTCACTTTTTTTGAACGTGTGTCAAAGACTGACCGTAACTCTATACAGTAACGCCAACAATGCTTACATTCGCGTTTGACGCACAGCGATACGGGCGACAACACCACGCACGACCAGCATGCCGTCGCCTCTACGCGCAAGGCGCTAAACCTGCGTGTGGTGCTTCCGGTCTTAGTGGTCGTCCAACGTGAGCGGGCGAAGAACACCTTACTTGTAATTTAGAAAGCTGTGAATTATTGTCTTAATTTACCATATGTTAATTTCTAACCAGCGTGTGTAATTTTTGTTCAACAGTGGTTCTCAACAGGCACGTGAAATGTGGCCCCCGATAGATGCCAGTCTCTCATAGCTGAATTCTTAAACAGCTTGCTGTAACCCATGGCACTAAGAACAAAGGACGTGGGGGAGAGCGCATATAGTTGAACGACGTCACCGTTGAGTCCCTGTGCTTCGCTGCTGACTTCACTAGTACAAAATATATGTCGCAGAGGAAGCTATTTCTTGTGAAAAGAAACATGCCACGATGTGCTGCAAGTGGTTGTAATAATAGAAACACTGCGGATGTAACATCATTGAAAGACGATGATTGGTATATACGCCCGCTCGGCCGTGCAGAAAAATGCAAACGCGAGCTGGCATGCGGCCAGGCGGACGCGTTGACTCACAGGCTGTGGTGTAGTCTCCCGACAATCTCAACAGAAGATGCTGTATTTGAGATTCAGAAGAAAAAAGAACCTATTTTGTGGAATCTGAGGCATGCGAAATATCAGGACAGAACACTGTCTGATCAAGAGTGGGTGGAAGTGGCAGCAAACGTTAACTCGCCGAGTAAGAATACCTTAACAACAATAAAAGATATGTTTGCATGTAAGACTATTTTATTTCGATAGAACAGTATTTAATACATCTTGATATTGCTTATGATGTAGGGCACTTTATTGTTCATGGATTACGCTACCTTCAGGGCGCATAAAGCAGTTTGAAAAAAAAGGTTTCTGATTCGTTTCGCTTCCGTATCAGAACTGTTGTTCCTTTTTGAAGTTTGCGCTTTGGAGACTCGTATTGCTTAACCTTTTTTTCTAGAAAGCTCTGTCGCATCGGCTCGACCTACGTCATCACGGGCGCCGATTACATTGTGAAAAATAGTAATGGTCTTCGCGATATGCACAGCATTCGTCACACTGGTAGCAATTTGTCTACATAATATCTGACACTTTGTAGCTGTAGCTCCGAACGAACATTCGAAATGACCATCCGAGCTCTGGATAGCCTAAAATTAAATGTATCGTTGTCGCTGCCGTCTTCAACTTGCTTTCTAGGAAAACGCCGCAGACAAAAATGTATTTAAGGGGAATCCTTCGTCTCCTATTAAAACATAAGGTGCTACAATGTTTGAGTTAGGAATAACTTCTGGAGGTGGAAGTTATGGGTTTCTGGGTTCAATCTGACGGCGTATTCTTGACACGCAAATTATGACGCTGCCACTATCTTTACTGTGTACACCAATGTCAACAAAACTAAATCTGTATGATGCATCGGTAAGAGCTAGCAGGTTTATTGAATGAAACCGTTGGTAGTTGCGGAATCTTGCATTCGTTTTGGGAGGACACCCTTATTCGGATGTTTCCCGTCTCGTGCCCCACAAAAATTGGGAAACTGCCCTTTATTACTAAATTCTTCTGCTATATTTTTGAAGTCCTCTTCAGTTGGCATTGGCACGTAGATAGGGATTAGCATCATCCACGATGCCTTGCAAACAGCAATCACGATGTAACTTGCTGCTGATTTTGAGATCCTGAATGAATATGCAAGCTGCCTGAACTGTATTCCAGTTGTCAAATATCTGAAACAAAAATGTCACTTTTGTAATTAATTCAATTCGGTTTTAAAGTGTTTTAGTAAGTGGACTTAACACAATGAACACTATTTTATCATATTTCATTTTATTTGCAGAGGAAACTGTGAAATCTAAGTGGATGAACATTAGAGACCACTTCACCAAAGAATACAATAAGATTTCTCGTGGACGCTAGGGAGGAATCAGCCGATTCAGCACCAATTTATAGTGAAACATAGACCCATTTCGTGTCTCTACTTTTTCTGAAAGATAGATGCACTCAGTGGGAACAAGAAACAAATGTATTTGAAAGCCGCTTTGACGAAGAAGTTGTGGGAGAAACGCAATACTGTGTAATTCCAACTACAAATACTTCGGATGACCTGGATGAGAATCAGATCGACAGACGTGAACATACCCCGAACATATGATGCACAATCTCACCTTCACATCTTTCGAACAATTCTTCAATGACATAATCTGGCTCCTCCAACACATGTAATCCAACCATAACTGCCGCACATTCTTCTCATCAGCCCAAACGTCCTCGAAAAAGCGATGTTGTTAACCCATATTCTAAAGCAGCGTCTTCTTTTGAATCAGAGATGATGGAGCCAGAACAGCAGAGTCGATTTTTTTAAGAGCAGGAGGATGATGATCTCAATTTCATGAACTCACTACTGCCTTACATCAAGACACTGTCCCCACTTCAGAAACTCCATCTCAGGCGCGACTCCCTACAAATAGTCACTCAAGCTATGACGCACCACAATGATCACAAACAACACTGCACAAAAACTCAACACTGCACAACAACTCAACACTGCACAACAACTCAACACTGCACAAAAACTCAACACTGCACAACAACTCAACACTGCACAACAACNGTTTGAGTTAGGAATAACTTCTGGAGGTGGAAGTTATGGGTTTCTGGGTTCAATCTGACGGCGTATTCTTGACACGCAAATTATGACGCTGCCACTATCTTTACTGTGTACACCAATGTCAACAAAACTAAATCTGTATGATGCATCGGNTCGCAAATTATGACGCTGCCACTATCTTTACTGTGTACACCAATGTCAACAAAACTAAATCTGTATGATGCATCGGTAAGAGCTAGCAGGTTTATTGAATGAAACCGTTGGTAGTTGCGGAATCTTGCATTCGTTTTGGGAGGACACCCTTATTCGGATGTTTCCCGTCTCGTGCCCCACAAAAATTGGGAAACTGCCCTTTATTACNCGTTTTGGGAGGACACCCTTATTCGGATGTTTCCCGTCTCGTGCCCCACAAAAATTGGGAAACTGCCCTTTATTACTAAATTCTTCTGCTATATTTTTGAAGTCCTCTTCAGTTGGAATTGGCACGTAGATAGGGATTAGCATCATCCACGATGCCTTGCAAACAGCAATCACGATGTAACTTGCTGCTGATTTTGAGATCCTGAATGAATATGCAAGCTGCCTGAACTGTATTCCAGTTGTCAAATATCTGAAACAAAAATGTCACTTTTGTAATTAATTCAATTCGGTTTTAAAGTGTTTTGGTAAGTGGACTTAACACAATGAACACTATTTTATCATATTTCATTTTATTTGCAGAGGAAACTGTGAAATCTAAGTGGATGAACATTAGAGACCACTTCACCAAAGAATACAATAAGATTTCTCGTGGACGCTAGGGAGGAATCAGCCGATTCAGCACCAATTTATAGTGAAACATAGACCCATTTCGTGTCTCAACTTTTTCTGAAAGATAGATGCACTCAGTGGGAACAAGAAACAAATGTATTTGAAAGCCGCTTTGACGAAGAAGTTGTGGGAGAAACGCAATACTGTGTAATTCCAACTACAAATACTTCGGATGACCTGGATGAGAATCAGATCGACAGACGTGAACATACCCCGAACATATCATGCACAATCTCACCTTCACATCTTTCGAACAATTCTTCAATGACATAATCTGGCTCCTCCAACACATGTAATCCAACCATAACTGCCGCAAATTCTTCTCATCAGCCCAAACGTCCTCGAAAAAGCGATGTTGTTAACCCATATTCTAAAGCAGCTTCTTCTTTGGAATCAGAGATGATGGAGCCAGAACAGCAGAGAGTCGATTTTTTTAAGAGCAGGAGGATGATGATCTCAATTTCATGAACTCACTACTGCCTTACATCAAGGCACTGTCCCCACTTCAGAAACTCCATCTCAGGAGTGACTCCCTACAAATAGTCACTCAAGCTATGACGCACTACAATGATCACAAACAACACTTCACAAAAACTCAACACTGCACAACAACTCAACACTGCACAAAAACTCAACACTGCACAACAACTCAACACAATGCACAACAACTCAACACAGCACAACAACTCAACACTGCACAACAACTCGACACTGCACAACAAATCGAAATTGCACAACAACTCGACACTGCACAACAACTCGACACTGCACAACAACTCAACACTGCACAACAACTCAACACTGCACAACAACTGGTACTGCAACTTCTATTCCTTCCCCTGCATTGTCTTCTTCTAGTTATTCTGTCGCTCGCACTCCACTTCTGGGCGGCAACGACACTAATCTAAACAATATAGTCACATATAGTCACGACTGTCCCAACATCATAATGTTCAAGATTATGACAACAGTGTTTGGGAACAAGACATCACCTCGCATCGCAGCCACACCAGTAGGTGCCACATGTCATTAAGGATTTCGTATTCCTTCATTATATGTTTTATATTTATTAATGCATTAGAAAGGAACATTTTTGTTTACTTGTTTATAATTATGCTACATTAATGTTTACGTAAAGGCAATGTTATAACTAAGAGTTGTACTCTATATATCTATATTAAACGTATTTGAAAAGAGAAACTTTGTCATATTACATTGATGTTTGAAACAATTTTTCTTCTACTGATATCAGCCTCTGAAAGTTTAATGTTGTCAGATGGAACTCACTCCTGGTAGATTCGACTACGAAATAGAAAGTAGTAATAGACATCCTGGTATAATTTTGGAACATTTGTGGATTGCTTCTTAGTCGATCATACAGGTAGTGGAATTCTCCGTAGTGCAGCCTTTTCTGTATACAACACTATTTGGTGGCCTTTTTAGCCAATTTTCCGAAGGAAATAAAGGCTTATGAGATCACTTTCCCGTCTGTGTGTGTGTGTGTGCGCGCGTGTGTGTTTCTCCCCCCTCCCCTTACATTTCTGAACGTGTGAACCGAATTTCACCAAACTCGGTACACATATAGCACTAAGTAAGGACACCTGACTTTTATAGTTTTAGAAAACGCCGGGAATTCACTTTCAAAACGCAGGGAACTTACTTTCAAAACGCCGGGAACTCACTTTCAAAACGGCGGGAATTTCAAAATTTAGGACGATATGTCATATCTAGGAAACCATTAAACCGTTTTTAACCAAATTTTGTATGCTGAGAGCTTAAGTTGTAAGCATTCAATTAAAAGGTAAATATTCTTGTTTATCCGCCATATTGTAAGATAGCGCCACATTAAAAATAAAGCTTTTAAGTTATATTTCGAAAACTACATAACCAATTTTCACCATCTTTGGCGCGTAAGAAATAATATGATACGCCAGGTAAATATGATTAATTAAAATTTATTAGGCACTTATTTTCTAACTGACGGCCATATCAATATGTTAGGTTTATTTGGTATAACTACCATATCATATAACCAATTTTAACCAAATTTTGTACTCATCAAATAAGCTGAAAAACGAAACTTTAGTCTGCCATTTTTTAAGATAGCTCTACATGAATTAATTGTGTTTTTTTTTGTAATTTCTTTGGCAACAATTTACAGATTCCAATAAAATTTGACAATCAAGTAGTACTGCCGCAATGTATATAAACAAATGTGTTTCAAATATGTCCAGACACTTATTTCTAAATGGTGGCCATCTAGAATTTTTTGTATAATATGCTATATCTTGGAAAATATTAAATCAGTTCCAACTTAACTGTGTATACTGGGAGTATATATAATTTACATGAAATATGTCTAGATTGGGACTATTTTGTCATCAATTTTGTAACACAGTGTCCCACGAATAAATAAAGGTTTTATGTCATATCTCGTGAAACAATTTTCCAATTTCTACCTAATATGGTAAACAAGTTGTACTTCAGTAGGTAATGTTAAGTGATATGTTTTAGGTATGTCGGACACTTATTTTAAAAATGGCGTCCATATAGGTAGTTAAGTTTTTTATGTTGAATAATCGAAAACATGTAACTAATTCCAACTAATTTTTGAACAATGGCCGACTATATTACAAAAATCAAATTTGTACACACAAAATGTCATTCGTCTGCCATTTTTAAAAAAATTACATGAAAAAATTGAAAAATGACGTGATCTACGAAAAACCAACTAATTTATGCCACATTTGGCAAACAATCAGGACTATAGCAGGCTATGTAAACTGCTAATTTTGAGCGGGTCATACATAGATATTTTTAAAATGGCAGCCATATAATCATTTTAGGTCTGAATTTTTTATCTACGAAACTGCAAAAAGAATTTCAACCTAACTTTGTATGCTGGCAGTATAAGTTGTATTCATAAAAATTGTCCATGCAAAATCTCACTTCTCCGCCATTTTGAGAGAGAGCCCCACATTAAGTAACATTGTTCTTATACCGTATCTCGGGGAACAATCAAACGATTTCTTTCAAATTTGGCGAAGAAGTTGTACTGTGGTAGGATATATTAATTTATATGTTTTAATTATGTAGGTCTCTTATTTTATGAATGGCGCATATATAAACATTTTAACTTAGTGTGATATATCTACGAAACTGTCTTAGCGATTTAAATTTAACTTTGTATATTCTATCTATGACAATTATCAAATATGCTACTATATAAACTATTTGCTCTCCATTTATGAAGACCTTCGCATTATCAATGGAGGTTTTATGCCAAATCTCGAGGACCTATCAACCAATATGCATACAAAGATCCTCCTTTGCCGGATTTTTTTTTGCAAAGTGTTGCCAAGTGAGTAACCTGAACATTTTGTCATATTTTCGGAATAAATCGACTAATTTCCACAAAATTTTGCACAACAGAAAGTCAAGTTACACGATTTAAATGTGGTCAGGCAATTATTTTAAAAATGGTGCCCATATAAATATTTATATATGTATGGCATATCCGTTAAGGAATCTAACAATTTCAATCAAATTTTTATTGTTGGCATTATCTATTATGAACATCGCGTTCAAAGCCTCTTTTTAAGCTATTTTGTAAGATATCCCCATTTAACAAAATAAGGTTTTATGCCATGCCATACCTCAGAGACAAATCAAAAGATTTCCACCATTTTTTTAACGCAAGTAGCGTTATGATAGTCCATGTAAACGTATGTGTTTTAGTACCTCAGACACTTATTTTCAAAATGGTGGCCGAGTAAATATTTCAGGTAAGTGAACCCTATCATTCAAAACATTTACTGATTACAACCGAAGTTGGTGCCCCAAATCCTACCTCAGTGATGCAGTTGACCGCAAGCTAGTTTAATGCTACTGACTATTCTCAATTCGAACCCCAGTGTGCCAAGTTGCGGCATTTTCTCTCTAACCTATATTGTTCTAATTTGCTTTTGTTAATAAATTCCTTCCTTTTTGAATAAGCCCCGTCGCACATCCTTAACTACTGTGTAAATAAATTTTTTACTTGTAAATGTAAATGCAATAAGCAGTAACAAAACAATGTAATTATTCTATTTTCATTGTGTTTGTTACTCTTAAAGTAGCGAACCTTTTCAGGGCTGTCTCTACTTCAACCTATATTTTCAGTTCGCATTTGTCACACCAGATCGCAGAGCTTGTGCTCTTTACTGTTTAATCTCTTGATGTTATTTTACGTTACATGTTAATAATATTTTTACAACAATCAATATCGTAATCCAAAGTTAAAAATAATACGCTATATTTTGACTCTTGGTAACTTTGGCTACCGCGACATTGTGATTCGAGATTTATCGATCGGCCATGTTTTGTGTATCGGAATGACCCAAGGTTTTTTGTTGGTAAAAGAAAAGTGTTGACTCGACCTTCTTCACAACTTCTTTTCAAGATGAAACGGCGCATTAATTTTTGCTGATTGACAATCTTCTAACATAATATTATTATAAGTTCATAGACCGTTCATACATGTTTTTCAAAGGTTTGATTCGAAAAGTGTGAAGGAACAGCGAATCGACTACAACAGACGTGCGAGTTAGCTGGGCTTGCCCCACGCGGCTTGACGAGTCGATATTGGCACGTTGTGCGACAATGTGTGTCCCGTGCGACGATATCTCGGTTACATCGCGAGAGTGCCGACCTAGCTAGCGGCGCAGATAGTCGTGACGACCTGCCCGTGGCGTGACACTGGAGTCACGCCACGAAATGGAAAAGCTATTGTAGGTCACACACAGATAATTCGATAATTTAAAAATCACCTCCTCAAAAAAATATATATATATATTTCATGATTGTATAGACGGCGAATTATGAAAAACAGTTATAAGATATATATTATCAAAAAAGAGAATGTGCTAAATATTTAAATACGTTGTCACTACCACAAAATACACACATATATCCCTATAAAATGGTATTACTTCTTTCTTTCTCTCTGTGTGTGTGTGTGCGCGTGTGTGCGTGAGATTTATTACCGTCCCTAAATTTTTTTTTTTACCAATTCATCGAATTTTGCCAAACTCAGTACACAGACGTTCAGATTTCAGGATTATGCTAAATACTAATTTTCATAAAAATGGCAATTGTGAAACATACTTAAGAATTACATTTTGTTCGTTGATAGCTCACAAATTTGTCACAACATCTTAAAAGATATAAGGTATTATATAAAAGGTGATACATATATAAGGGTATATATACGATTATTTATAATGTTATATACAAGTTTATATATAAGGTTATATATAAGGTTATATATATGGTTTTATATAAGATTATATATATAAGGTTATGTATAAGGTTATATATAAGGTTATGTATACAAGGTTATATATAGCGCTATTTGAAGTAATCAAGCTGATACCACATCTCGGAAACTACTCGAAGTACTTCGGCTATATTTGGCATAGTCCTAAACGAAACGCTATGTAATCCACCTACTGTGGTCATTAGCAGATCAGGCATTCATTTCAAAACAGTAGCCATATACAGATGGTATACTAGGATGGCATGTCTACCGAACAGCTATACCCGGGGAGATTTGAGCGGCTCTTAACATCGAGGTCTTGAGAGCTGATGTGGGTGAATAGAGGTGGGCATGGAGCAGCGCCGGAATGCAAGGACGGGAGTAACGGGAGATCCCCAGGGAAACCCGCCGACCAACGGCATCATACGGCACGAAAACCCGGGAGCGATCCCGCAGGGAATGGAACCCGATTCGCCTTGGCGTGAGGTGACAGCTCTACCCACTGCGCCTCCACGGCCCCTTTCAACTTTTTAATATTTCAGCACACGCTGTGAGCACTGAAAACTCTTTTTTAAATATTCTTTTGTCAAGCAATTGGGAACAGACTGCCAGCATAATGAATACAGTTACACAAGTAAGGAAGGACACGAACAGGGTCATATGTTGCTTCGATTTGCGTAGCGACATCTATCGCGTACACCAGCCAAAGACGTCCCAGCATTTTCGCTGTACTAAGAAAATAAACATGTTCTCTCACCCTGTTCGTGTCCTTCCTTTCNCCAGCATTTTTGCTGTACTAAGAAAATAAACATGTTCTCTCACCCTGTTCGAGTCCTTCCTTTCTTGTGTTTTGTATCGTCACTAGCGCGCCAGGAAAGCGTTTCCGACCACGCATTGCTACGCGATTTCCGATCGATAAGGTGTACTCTAGCTCTCCTGAAAGTTTGTAACCGCTGTACTGATACACTCTGTATATCATGGGACGATTCACGCAATCCGCTTGAACGAGCTCGGGAGATCTTAATTTATTATGTTGTTGTGATCATGTAGTCCTTTAAGAGTGAATGTTCAGACTGGATGGAGGGGCCACAGTGGCTGAGCGGTTAGACTGCTCACCTTCCACCGAGGCGAACCGGGTTCAATCCCCGGCCGGTTCACTCCGGGTTTTTCGCTAGCGGGAATCGTGCCAGACGACGTCGCTGGTTGGCGCGTTTTCTCGGGGATCTCCCGTCTCCCCCACCCTTTCATTCCTGCGCTGCTCCATATTCACCTCGTTTCAACATCATCTGCACTCAAGACCTCGCTGTTAAGAGCCGCCCAAATCTCTTCATTCACTCGCTCGGCCTGGACGGGACTCGAACCGGAGTCAACACGTATGCGAACCAAGGAGGATGTATGTAATTACACATCTAGAGAGGATATAGTATAGGGCAGGCTGTGAAGCGGGGTGAAGCCGGCTATTGAAGTTTACTCCCCAGTCCCTACGCTGGAAGAAAGCTAAAACGGCCATAGTACACCTCGCGTTGCCGAAAAATCTTTCAAACTAAACACGTCACCACTCAAAAACTATTCACCAAAATCACTTGAAACATTTTTTGGCAAATCTTTGAACCTTTCTTCTGATGACACAGTATTTATATTTTCTACATTTCAAATATTTATTATAAAATATATAAAGGAATATGCTGCTGATAACTTCTGCAATTGCGCAGAGGAAAAAGTAGCAACGTGGAAACTTTTTTGTTTCTAAAGATAAGTGGGAGAATGAAGCGTATAAAATGGATAGGAAGCATCAGATTTAATTAACATGCCTCTCTCAAAGCATTTCTCCTCGTGCTTATCTATTGTCGGAGTGTTAAAGTTGTTCAATTTCTCAGCCGCAAAAGTCTAATTAATCTTAGGAGCACAGTTGCACTAGGAACTGAATGAACTTGTGATTATGAATATGTTATGGCAGCCATATTAAAATCATTCAATTATATTGTTACAAATGTGAAATACATCCGTAATCATCTGTAAATTAGCACAAAATAAATATATATATAAAGACTTCCATGGCTTATTATTATTGGCTTTTTTTTACATTTTATTACAGTTAAGTTTACTTTGACTGCGGAAGTACAAAGTGTATCGCTATCTTACCTGACTTTATATACATAATTCAACGAATGCAGAAAATAATCCCATCGTCAGCCGTCACTGTTCATTCACTTCAAAGTAGGCGGTCGGAGCGAAACACAGAAACAAAGTCGTATGCAATTCTCTTCGATCATGAAGAGTCTGCAATGGGGAGAACTTCGGAGACAATTTAAACACGTACAGTGCTGAACATATTTTAATGACGTAGTTCTGTGTCCTCTGTTTCCGCAACCTTAGTTACAGATCNTAAACACGTACAGTGCTGAACATATTTTAATGACGTAGTTCTGTGTCCTCTGTTTCCGCAACCTTAGTTACAGATCCTTACTTTTCCTCTTTAATGACATACTCGTTTGGTGGTATTTTTACAATTACTATGTCGATAATTGTTGCTGACCACTGTGCATTTGTATTTTCCACTTCTATTNGTTTGGTGGTATTTTTACAATTACTATGTCGATAATTGTTGCTGACCACTGTGCATTTGTATTTTCCACTTCTATTGCTTTCGATTTCGTATTACATTTACCTTCTCAGCCAAAATGCAGGTAACTTACGTAGTTTACAGAGGACTAGCTGTGGTCGTCTTATAAAAACATTCTAACAAAATATATATTTATTTTAGCTTAGTTCATGACGATGAAAAGATTAATGCAACTTTTGCTGTAACAACACATATGTGGCAGAGATAAGTAAGCATTACAAACAATGTTATTATTAAATTTAAATAGTGACACTAAACTTTGCAGGTTTTTCGTAGAGCCACTAAAACACTGCAGAAGAGTTTTATGAAATAATAAACGCATTTATCGGTGATTCAACTTAAAACTGGTTATAATTAATACGCCACTCACGACTCGGGCTTATAGCTAATGATGAAATAAAACTGGCACGAAACGGTACGAATTTGCAATGCAACGCTACCTCAATTGTAAAATACACGAGTAAAGTTGTTCGAAGTAAATCTACACAGTTATACCGTTAAACATGACCAATGACCAGCCTCCTCGCATCAGCTGGTCGAGATATCGGATTCACGACATAACCCATTATGCAAGAGCCAAAGAACTCGCTCCCGTGCTAGAAGAAAAATAGCGTTTGAAAATCTTTAGGAGTGAACATCTTATTCTATGGATGAATGTTACGATAATTTTATGACTTAACATATATATATGTTTATGTATGTGTATACATATGTGCATATATTTATATTTACATGATTACGTATACGAGTATATACACATGTATATATATGTATATTTACACAATATACACATATATACATGTATACATGTGTTTTTACACACTCGCACACTCATTGAATACATAAAATTTAACCATTGAATTTGTAAAAAAAAATTATAACATTCTTATTGACGATGTATAGTCCCAACAAATACTGCAGCCATTGACGCAGTTACCACACAGATAATAGTTAAGGAATCGTGACAAAATTGAAGGGATACCTACAACCATTTATCTAATAGGAGTTCCATTTCGCTGTTACTACATGAGTGTTATGAAATGTCTTTGTAGTGTTTCAGTTTGTCGTTTTTCACATAGCTGCCGTAAATCATTTCGTTTAAAAACTCCAAAAAATGAAACAATGAATTGGCAGAATTATATCAATCGTTTGGTTTTACTTCAGTTAATTAAAATAATTAAAATTATTTTTGTCAAACAGTACAAAATTCAATTTAATTGTCATTTTATAAAATTTTAAATCAACGATGTGATGGAGAAAATTTTCTACACATACTAACTGATGTGTGTATGTATATATTCAGGCTGTTTTATTTCACGCCAAAAAAACCAGTAAAATTTAATATCGAGTATGTCGTTTATGTACGCCACAAAGCGAAATTTACAACCAAATAATTCAAAGATATTGTCTGTAGAGAATGGCATAACTTGGCTTGGAATCCAAGCGATTTGTACAACCGTGTGCGGTGCAGGAAATGACCAAGCGATTGCTCAAGACGGGAAGACAAAGCGGCTGTTTGCTAGAAATGCGCTCTCCTTCTGTCCGTATTCCTCTCGTATTCGCCGCTACCCTAGCCGTGCCCCCCCCCTCCACTTATCCTTGCATCCTCCTTCGTGCTAACACGTAGTTAACTCGCATCGAAAGTAAGAGTGCAAGGTCAAGTTTTACAAACGTGAACTTAGTAAGTATAAACAAGATCAAGAGCAGATCGAAGGTGGTTTGAAAACTGCGTGAAGCTGTCTGTTGGCGCCTTGCTGAACTACGAAACAAACTACTTACGAACATCGTTATTATTATCATAGTAGCTAATTGCAATATTCAGCAAATGCTATACCTCTCTATCTGGCCACATGTTTCCCTGCTCCAATTTCCTTGCTGCACATTTTCTGTCAACTTAACCACATGCAAAGAGGTTACCAAAGTTTTTTTTCTTTCAAAATGGCGTCTTATATGTTTTGCTTTCAGTCCCTGTTCATTCCTAACGGCAATGTTTACGTTATCTGTATTCTACAGGCCAGTCCACCTTGGAGACTGGACTGGACTGGATGACCTCACTCCAGTCCTACTAAAGACCAGCCTGGGTATGTTAAAGGTAAACTTTCAATCGGGGTTCTTCAGTCCACTCCCAAGCTCGATCAAAATTGAAATGCTACTCTAAACGTAGTAATCAAAAACCAGATCCAAGACGGATGGACCGTGAATCGAAACCAGGTCCTTTCGAATGCGCGATTTCACTCGACGCGGGCCAAAGGTGTTAGGTACCACGTGCATAGTCCGTTCATGGTAACTCGGACTTTTTGAAGTCCTGTTTACAAGGTCTACTTTCAGGCTAATCCTCCACCTCATGCCAGCGAAAGCCCAAAGGTACCACGCACTGCATTCGTTTGTACTTAGTTTAATAACATTTTTTGATTAGAACTAAGTACTACCAACACACGTATTTCTCTCTGTTTTATTGACGTAAGTAATTTTTCAATAAAATACAATAATTTATAAATAAATTATAACTAAAATGCAATTAAACGAAAAACAAGATACATTTATGTTAACACAGATAGATAGTAAAAGCTTGTGATACGAGACATAATCAGCAAGAAACCAAACCCGTCATACACGGGGTGATTTTTCGAAGATCTGATACAAAAAGTGCGAAGATACTGTGAGCAGACTCTATACATGTCCGCTATGTTAAGACGGGAGGTTAGGCAGTGAAAGACGCTGCTAAGGACTCCCGGCTCAACGTAACTTACTAACACCAGAAATTAATTCAGTGACCGTATTATACTTCCATAAAAACCTAATAAATAAGGTTTACTGGTGGGCCTTTAGTTTCTCCTTACAATGTTCTGCAGTATTTTACTTGGCGATTGTAGGTGTTATTGGTAGATACGTGCAAAATTCGCGATATTATTTAGCGGCAGACTGAACTCCAAGTTACTGTGCATTTGACCGACTTCTTGTATAGGCCGGCAGTATGTCTGGCCCGTCTCGTGGCCATGTTGAGCCAATAACGTAACTTCAGCGGCGGACTGGCCAATCAAACAGGTAGGTAACTCCCCTTGAAGGTCAGCGGCCAATAAAACAACTGAATGTGCTCACTTATGAATAGAGACCTGAAAATTCGCCGTTTCATTTCGGGACAAGCTATAATTCAAAACCTCGTAAGTTTGTATTGCTGATTCTATTGGCCCACCCGTTAGTTTACACCTCCTGGACAACTCTGAGCCAATAACAAGCACACAATTAAATGTAGACCGAATCGCCGTCTTCCGCTAATACAACAAGCAACCAATGAACAGTGATATTTGCATTATTTTACGTACGACAATGGTGTATAGCATACGGGTCATTGAACTCGCGAATTTTTCAGGTCTCTACTTATAAATTAAGAATGTGGTGGAGTTTATCATGGCACCGGAAGATAGCGCGGATTTGGAAGGTCTCTAGTTATTGACCTTTGATTTACTGCTTGTAGTGGACACTGGTTTGGGATTCAAGTAGCAAAGCCGCACACGAGAAGTAGCTGCTTCAATCCCTACGCTGTCAGTGGGTGTAGCACAGCTACCGCCGAATATACAGGGTGTATCTGAACTTTGTGCAGAAAATGAAGTCACAGCATTTACGGGTCCAAATAACCATAAAATCCTAGTAACAAAAATGTCCGGAAAAGCAACCTTGTATTACTAAAGTGACGTTGAAGTTATGTTCAAGATGTCACTTGGTACTTACCTTATTGTAGTGAATTGTATTGAATAACCATACCTTTGTTTAGAAAATGTAATAAGTACATACATTTGTTTGTATTATTCCCATCTCCCGCCATTGCTGCGCCTAACTTCAACGTCGCTTTAGTAATACAAGACTGCTTTTTCGGACATTACGTCACTAAGGGTTTCCTGGTCGTTTAGGCCCACAGATGCCGTGGCTTCATGTTCCGTACTAAGTTCAGATACATCCTGTATATTGAGGCCCTTTGTTCGCAAATTCCAAGTTTCAGCATATTCTCGCTAATAAAGTGCTGCGTTGCAGAAAATGGTGAGCTGTTTCCGGGGTAATAGATCGGTGTCGATGAAGTGGGGGTAGAGAACGCTTGCTCTAGTTCGTCAAGCTGATGCAAACCTCTCAAGTCCACGAACAAATCTTTCAAGTTGTTCATTGCAAGCCGACGTATAAATTACTGTTTCCAACAAACCTGAAGGGGACCATCTCCTATATCGCACAAGGAAACGTAAATAATTTGTATTCCGATGGATATATTTTTTCTTAGGCTCATTGTCATTCTTTCTTCGTGGTTGTGGTGTTATTTTACAAAGGGCATTGTTACAACTTTCAGTAGTAAAAATATATTTTAATACTTATAAATTGTAAAATGTTTTAGAACGAAAACGTATTACAACGGAAAATACTTTATTTCATGTCGAAAGTTTAATACCTCCGTAGACGATTCGTTTTCAATAAATAACGTCCTAAATCGTCTTGATAATATACGTAAAAATTTCGCCAGTATTCTTTAACGCTTTTACATAGATCGATGAAGTTCGTTACAAACGTGTGTTTCATATGTATATGAACACATATGAGCGATAATGTGTGTAGTCATGCGTGACTAAACGTAACCTGTGAAACTTAAACTATATAATGGACAAAGGCAGGGGGGAATAGTCTTCTAAATTACATTTCACAAAATACATGTTAATTACCTAGGTAATGCGTTGCTAGATTTGAGCAATATGACGATTTATTTCGGTGAAGGCACATAATGATTTTTTTTTTGTGTCATAAACAAATTTCTCGTAAATGAATAATTAGTTGAAAATTACTTTTCTGTTAACAAGCCGTAAAATCTGTATGCCGGAGTTTTATTTTTGCGGAATATTCATTGTGTGTTAAACATTACCGTGGAAGCATGCTGTACGAATCTGGATAAATCTGATACCGACACCGAGTCAAATGATGTGTGCTTCCGTCATTACTGACCCAGTTGCAGTTCCACTACGTTAAAATTTAAAAATAAACTTTATCTATCTCTTCACTAGTTTTTCTTTGCTTGGCCCGATTTGTTATGTCACTGAAGGTAATAGCCATTAAACTTCAGTAACAGGGTTAGTTAAATGGTATCAACCTTAGGAAATAGTTCTTGTCCGTAGTTGCGTGTGTTCTGATTGCATTGGAAAGGGGTAATTAAAGTCCCCTAGGTGTTATGCCATGCCTGAGGTCTTATCAGGGGACGGCTTACAAACTAACTTATTATCTAACTTAAACCATCACCCACGCCTTGCCTGGGCTTCGAAACCAGAACCTCCCGCACAGCAAACCGACTGCGCCATGGGAGGTCAGCGCGTGTATTCTGACTTAAATAGTGACAGAAGAAGTTAACTGCAATTGTAGCAGCGATTTAGGAATAGTTAAGAGATTCTAGTCGGTATTTAACAAGCGAGGTATTGATCGCAGATGATAATGAAACGAGGTAAAGATTGAGTATCATGGGAATGAAAGGACGTGGGAAAATGGGACAGCCCCGATAAAGCCCACCGATTAACGGCAACGTCCGCTGTGTTCCCCACACGCGAAAATCATGCTGACATCGTCGAAAATCGAGCCCGGTTTTTCTTTGTGGGAAAAAGAGTGGCTTAAGTACTATACAATCGCCGTCAACGATCTAGTAAAATACAGTAAATTATACTTTTTAAAGGCGTTGGCCACGAAATAAAAGTATTTTATATTTTAACCGCGTCCAGTTCAACTTAAAGACATTATCTGTAACTCCTTTTTCCTCAGATAAATGTTTTATAGTTCCCACGGTTTTGCAAAATGTCATGTCTAAGACAAAATTCTTCTGTTTCTGTAACGTGCAAATAAAAGGTTTTGTTTGAAGTAATTTTAAGTTATTTTAAAAACAATTTTATTTCCCAAAAAAAATGCAAGAAGACCTTATATGCAGCAATTTGCTGAAACTACAAAAACATTTCCTTGTGCGATTTTATTGACGCATTGACTTAGGTCTTGGCACATTTTTTTCAGTGTGAGTTATCTAGTTTCTGTTTGCAAGCTAGTTTTGACAATCCATAAACCAGTAAAATTGTGACTTTGACAAAAACTTCTGCAAAAGTTATGCACTCGAAAAATTTTCTTCGAGGAAACGGCAATTACCGATAATGCCTAAAAACTTAACAGCATTTGGTACAAATATACCATAACAAATATTTTGTGGACTATGCACTTAAGGTAGAAATAGACAAATAAGATACAGTAGAAATACAATCAAGCATCGCACACGATTGTACATTAAAAAGTAGTACTCAACAAAGAATTGCCACAAAAAACTATTTATGTTGCATATGAGAAAATAAATCATATAATTTGTAACAAAATAAAATATTTTGTTAGAATGTACTAATTGATATGTTTAAAAATATCAACAGCAAGAGATCATTTTTGGCAAATATTTAAGCTTTTTGCAATTCTGGAAGTTTCAGAAACCGTAACATGCAAAAAAATCATCCACCAAAGAATAAATACTCGTACGCAAATAATGCGTGCGAGTCGTGAGTATTCGTGTGTTACTCAACTAAATCACTCGGATGAATGTATACCAATACTTCGACCATCAGCGTGGTTGCGTGTCATGAAAATAAGTAGGTACTATTTGTTACAAATGCTCTAATAGTGTCGTTTCAGTTATACATATGTTATATTTTCGTTGCTGAAATGGACGTGCAAGAGATAAAGTATTAATTGTATTTGTAAATAGTATTGATAGTTTTCATTACACACAAGTATTGTAATTAATGTGATCGCCCTACTCGTCACAGGATTTCTTGCAAAATAGGCTTTCTCGAGCACTTTTGTGTTTAAAGTGAAATATACGGACTCGTAGCTACTTAACTCGTGAAAAATAGGCGCAATGGTTCCAAAGCGATGACAAGATCATATACTCTAGTATTTTGGGTACACGGTAATAAAAAATTTAGCCCACAACAAAAGGAAACGACCAGGGAAAAGTATTCCACAGGATGATTCTAAAAACACGGGACAAACATTGAGGGGTGGTAGAGCTCACTAAAACAAACAATTATTGTTGAGGAATATATGGGCGGGAGTGACGCGTTGAGGCACAAACACAAAAATAACACATGAAATGCAACACATTGTTTATTTACAACGTCGCCGCTAAATGCCTTTTTACAGCAATGTTTATAATAATTGCTCAAAATTGCTACCGCCGACAGTAATGCAAGCTTGGTAGCGTCGGTGGAGTGATTGGCGAACAGATTCAAATACGCCGGAAATTTCACGCACACCACCATTGTCAGCCAATCGCGCTATACGTAGAGGTCGCCAAGCATGCGTGACTGTTGGTGGATGCATTTCCAGCAACTGTTTTAAAATTTTCTGTACGGAAT
>NQII01005635.1:94915-120258 GCA_002778355.1 Clitarchus hookeri | reverse complement strand
CCCTTCTAAAACAACCCCTATCCCTATCCGACGCAACGTCCACACCCTTTTCCTCCTCCCATTAAGGGGTAGAGTTGGACGCCATCTTGTATTTTAAAAAAATTCAGTTACTCTCTGGCTTTTTTTTTAGAATACTTTTTGTAAATGTGACTATGTTAGAGCATGGAACATTGTTTAATTATATTTTACAGATGATTATAGTTTTATTTTTTAACTACTATAAATGATTTAGTCATCCTCAGAAGGTTATCAATAATACGTTATCATTTATTCCACAAGGTAAACGAACAAAGGTACCCTAATATTATTAACATTATTCAATCACCTGAATGATAATACTATGCCGTGTCAAAGAAGAAATTTTCAATAATGAATGTCGAATACATTTTACTACTCAAGAGTTTGCATTCTGCCCCCTTAAGGCCCCTGCCTACCCAGAGCCTGAACTGCGTTGCACAGCGTTAGAAATTCACTTTTTTTCCCCCCCAAGAAACTAGTAAACGGGCGTCCAATGTGCTGATTTATCAAAAGGACACATAAGTCAGACAAGGGCTGTTGGGTGCTTTAAACACGTCACGCACTTTAGAAACACCATTCCAGAGTACTTCAAAATGACTAAAACGGCTTCTTCAAAGCGCTGCATTCCAAAATATACGTATCACATACACACAATACCACTCAAGGGCCCTGCACTGAACCTTCTTACAGATTTTCACCAGTAGATAACAGGGCCGCCGCTGAAAGTCGCACAGTTACACGCAGTGCGATTAGAGCACTGCTCGCCAGTTCAGAGCCTCGCTCTTAGCGGCGGCGACGCACTTGCCGCGGGTGGCAGTGTCGCCCTTATCGCTTCCGCGCTTATCGGCCACAAACGCGGATAAATGCTCCAGATAGGCGGGGGCCTTGAGGACATTGCCTTCCGACTGCCAGCTTCGAAATTTAAATAGGTAATCTACTGTTAAGGAAATACCACCGTGGTGCGTTAACTTTAAAGATAAGCGTTTTAATCGAAATGTGTTCTCCACGAATTTTTTTTAGTAGAAGTTCTCTAAAGCGGAGATGTTTCCTATAGCCTCTTGCAAGGAAATTTCTAAGATTCATGTTTTACAAAAAAAAAAAAGTACCTAATGCCTACATATACTGAAAATATACGCACGTCGGCATCTTACCCTAAGGAATTGGAGAATAATTGATTTAGTTTGAACGCCTATCTTTCAAATTAACGTACAGGGGCGAAATTTTTCTTTACATGGGATTTCGTATATTTAAATTCCGCAGCTGCCGGCAGGTTGGCAGCGCCCTTAAGCGTGTCAGGAACGGTGCCCCCTCCTACCCCCCTCACCGGAGAGGGCTGCGTGAACGACGATCGTCAGGAGGAATGTACCCACGAGCTGAACGCGCCCGCATCCAGCCCGACTATATTGGAATTTTTTTTTTTTCCCCCGCGCGCAGGCCGCAAGCATTCTTTCTGCTCGCACATTGCGCATGTCCCGCCTGGGTTTTAATCCTACCCCCCCCCCTCCAATTTTGCCCTCGCCAAATTGCCGACCGGCGTTCGCAGCGGCACATTCTCCGCATCCTAACACCTCGCCATCATTCTGCCGCCACACCGGGCTCTTCAGTCTCGGCGACCGCAGGCTTCGCTCAAACTCGCTCCCGTCCTCCAGCTCCTAGAGTTTACATTGTTGTGGACGGTTCACGGTAAACTGAGCGCGCTTCCGGAAGACCTGGCGAAGGCTCCAGCCTGCCTGGAGCTTTTAACCGCGCGTTTGTGGCCGAGAAACGTGGGGGGCGATACGGGCGACATTGCCACGCGCGTCAAGTGCGCAGTGGCCTCTAAGCGCGAGGCTCTGAACTGGCGAGCAGTGTTCTCGTCGCACTGCGTGCGCCTATGGGACTTTCATCGGTGACCCTATTATTATATCCTGTAGGAAGGTTCATTGCAGGACCCTCGAGTAGTATTGTATGTACACCGAAGAGCAAAACAAAACTGGTATAGGCGTGTGTGTATGGAAATAACAGAGGTATGGAACCAACCAGAGTAACGCGATGCGGTCGGCAGCTAGATCGGTTACTGCTGCTGCAATGGCAGGTTATCAAGATTTAAGTGAGTTTGAATGCGGTGTTATAGTCGGCGCACGAGAGATGGGACATAGCATCCCCGAGGTAGTGATAACATTTAGATGTTCGCGTANCGCGGTGTTATAGTCGGCGCACGAGAGATGGGACATAGCATCCCCGAGGTAGTGATAACATTTAGATGTTCGCGTACGACCATTTCGCGTGTGAACCGTGAATATCGGGTNGGTGTTATAGTCGGCGCACGAGAGATGGGACATAGCATCCCCGAGGTAGTGATAACATTTAGATGTTCGCGTACGACCATTTCGCGTGTGAACCGTGAATATCGGGTAATCCGGTAAAACATCACATCTTCGACATCGCTGCGGCCGGTAAAAGATCGTGAAAGAACGGGACAAACGACGACTGACGAGAATCGTTAAACGTGACACGTGCAACCCTTTCTCAAATCGGCGCAGATTGGATTTGTGGACTGCCCTGCAGGATTGATGGTGTGAATTGCCTCCTGCATACCTTCAGACATTATTCGAGTCCATGCCACGTCGTCTTGCGGCACTTCTGCGTGATCGGGGTTCCCTACACGATATTAGGCAGGTGTGCCAGTTTTTTTGGCTCTTCAGTGTATGTGATACGTACATTTTGAGACGAAGCGCTTTGAGAAAGCCGTTTTTAGCCGTTTTAGAGTACTCTGGAATAGCGTTTCTTAAGTGCGTGACATTTTGAAAGCACTCAACAGCCTTCGTCTGAAGTGTGTGTTCTTTTCGTATACACCAGCACGCTGGAAGCACGTTTAGTAGTTTCGTGGGAAAAGGTGTACTCAAAATACTCTGCAACGCTGTTCAAGCGCAAGGTAGGCGGGAGCCTTAAGGTCTAATTTCACGCACATTATGTATGCTTCCGCCAAATGTAAAATTAACATTGTCATGGGTTTGATCACTTTATTCACGTATTGGCCAAGTAAGATTCTGTAAACTGAAAAGCGAAAATTTTACAAATTTCCGTATTCTTACATTCATGCAGGTTTTAAAAAATATCAGGAAGCAAACGAAATTATTTTAGTATTCACGGATGCATGCCTAACAGTTTNGTTCATGCAGGTTTTAAAAAATATCAGGAAGCAAACGAAATTATTTTAGTATTCACGGATGCATGCCTAACAGTTTTAATTCGACGTTAATGCGTTTAATTTCGACGTTAATGCGTTTTAATTCCCTCGGTAGTGACCGCCTTTACTGGGCGCATGCCGTTCACCGTGCCCGTCAATATACAACGCATATTGGGGAAGTGAGAATTTTCAAAGGTTGATTTCAAAAGTTCTTAATTAACTGTGAACCGCCTTTACAACCGCAACATGTGGAGCGACGCCGGGTGTGGCAGAAATGCAAACATTGGATGTTATTAAAACAAACTTCATTAACAACTGGGAACGTAACCGAGGACGCACGAAGCATATTTTTACAATGAGTCCCCACCGTTAAAAAAAAAAACATTGTTCTCGTGCTTCTCCCTTCCCCATCCCCGACTCCTCTAATAATACAATGCCCGCCAGAATTTGCGACCGAAGAAAAAATATTAAAGTCTTATTGATTTCAAAATATTTGTTATGTTGCTGTGCTGGTGCTTTTGTTACACCTGCGGTCAGCTTAGTGGAGTAATTTTTTTCAAAATTTTCTTCACAAAAACAAAAATTAATTGGACTATTTTAACAACTACATTTAACGAACATAACGATTTTAATAAAATATTCCATCATTGTTGAAAAATCATATTTGAGAGACATACTTTTTTTGTATATAATATTCCGTGCGTGTGTTGTCGCTACCACACACTACTGTCTTCGTGTATAGCATAGTAGTAGTAATAAGTTGTAGTAAGTAGTAGCAGTAGTATGACATAATAGTAGCGTGTTCCGTGGTAGTGTAATCCTCTTGTTTGCAATCCGTGGTAGTGTAATCCTCTTTGNATAGTAGCGTGTTCCGTGGTAGTGTAATCCTCTTGTTTGCAATCCGTGGTAGTGTAATCCTCTTTGTTTGCAATCCATAGTACTCTAATCCTCTTTGCTTGCAATCTGTGGTAGTGTAATCCTCTTTGCTTGCAATCCGTGGTAGTGTAATCCTCTTTGCTTGCAATCCGTGGTAGTGTAATCATCTTTGCTTGCAATATCTTACAATGCCCACCTCATCCGCAAAAGTATCTTAAAATTAGTTCGAGATTGAACGATAAGAAATATTTTTTTATGAAATAAAGCTATATTAAAAAAAATTTAAATCAAAGTAACATTAAACCAGAAACTACAGAATAAGTATGTTGCGGGGGTTCCAAAGGGATAATTGAAATTCTACTCGTGGTCCTTACAATACCAGACGGGTTCCAGGTCCCACTAACTACACAGCTTCTACGCATATGAACATAACGCAACAGCTACACGAGTTGAGAAGAGTTGAGATTTTGGGCGGCTCTTAACGAGGTCTTGAGAGCCGATAAGGGCGAATTAAGACGAGTGTGGAGCAGCGCCGGAATGCAAGGGCGCGATAAACGGGAAATACCCGTGAAAACCCGCCAACCAGCGGCATCATCCGGCACGATCCCCACATTCGAAAATAACGGGAGTGACCCGGACTAGAATTGAACCCGGTTTGCCTTGATGGGCGGGCAAGCAGTCTAACTGCTCAGCCGCTGCGGCCTCTACACACGCAGGAATATACAGAAGTTCAGGGCTGACAGTGGGGTTTCGGCAATTCATCAAGATCTGTCATCAACAACGCCCTGGCTACACGAGGGAGTCAATAGGAATCTAGCGTAGCCGAGAAGTGGGCGTGAAACCTTAATGTGGCGGACATAGAGGCGAAAGGCTGTAATGTTAGTTGCCGAAGGTCACCCCAGTGTGGTAGTCCCAAAACGGTGATTTGAGAGGTTTAACCACTTCGAGGTATCTTCAAACTTTTTTAATTTAACCTTTGAAAAATCACCCCGTGTATGACGTGCTCAATTATTTTCTAAATTTGTGGTGTGCCATAAGCATTTTATACTTGTTTTAAGATAAAATTATTTTTTGGGTTTAAATTACACTGTAATGTCTTGTTACAACTTCTCATACAGTCGGCTTAGACAGGTTCTTCAAAGTATGGTGGTCTTAACTTAATAAAATATTTATTTATAATTTCCTTATTTATTTACCATAACTGCAAAGAAAATACCATCGACTCTATATCGCACAATAAATGGCTATGGTATGCTAATTACAATTAATAAATTCAACTAATACAATTTACAATCACCTAGAAGAAATAAATGTAATCAAATAACTAAAATCAGTTCCTTTAATAAGTGTATCATAATATATCGAATTATTTTGTAAATTATATGTCCATATTTGACAGTTCCAACATTTACAATAAAGTCCGTCTGACATGCTAGTACAGTTACACATTAATTCAGCCCTTTTTCTAGAAGTCCGAAACGTTCTAAATATCTCCGAGCGCCCCTATACACTGTCGGCCCTCTACTCGTCGGATATCACGCCTTTCGTCCGTTTACATTACAAACACATCGTCTGCCGTCGTCTCGTACCCTCCGCCAATGTCCCTCGATGCACCAGACTGCGCCTTAATGCCACACTTCAGCCAGTCGGCTGCCACAATAACACCGATCCATCCGGCCGCGGCTGCGTTTAAAGTGTCGGGAGACAGCCCAGAAACTTCTCCAGATACCACGTCAGACAGGTCGGCTGTCAATCATTCTCCCGGCCGCCGGGAGACGGAGCACCGTGCTGTCCTGCCTGGGGGAGGGGAGGGTCGAATGGGGCCAGCCCCTACGGTGCGTCCAGTGAGGGAGTCGGCGCATAGCATTGTGTTTCATCGGGAAATTAATTGTTAGTTAATAATAATAATACGAATAAAACAATGAGAAATTGGGTGTGTTTGTAATGCCTGCTAAGAAATAGTTCTCCTGTACAATATTTTTAAGCCAAGTACGCACAAATACGGCGTGATTTTCTAATGTTAGTCAGTTTTTACTTGTATGAGGCGTAGGAACAGCCTTAAAGTAGAACTTTTAGCAGGGCTTCACAAAATTTGGACACAATCATGAATTGACTATAAGGCTGGAATTCATAGTCGAACGCTTGTTCGGCAAATAAGTCATTCTTCATGAAGTAATGCCTTTTCGTTAAGCAGTACTTATTTGAGAAATGAATTCATAAACAATATCTCGACGAAGTATTTCTTATTGGAGTACTACTTATTTGAGGCCGTTTTAGTTAATGAAGTAGCGAAACAAGTATCTGTATAATATCAGTACCAATACGACACAGATAAAATTGCCAATTCAATTACAGCAATCACACAGAAGAAATAAATATTTACGTTAGTTTGTTATTTTTAAATTGTTACTGGTATTTGGAATCATTTTAATTAGTTTTATCACATTTTTGAGAAAAATGATAATGTGCGCAAAAAAAACGTATTTGTTTAATGTGTTATACAATATTTCCGGAAGTTTGCTAGCAATAGTAAAAAAAAAGGTTCATGACGTGCACATATGACGAATAAATAAATACTAGTATAAATGTTGTTTTAATGACATCTCAGTTAATTTACACTCTACGAGACCTTGCGAACATACAATTCTGAGCATTTCCATCCAGCGTCAATAATCGCAGTTCTGCGAACGACATTATCGACCGTGAAGGCAATTGCTCGCATCTCATAAAACTGTACTGCCAACATAACCTGTGTTTCAGTACTCGTATTGCAAACACGTTCGATCGAAACCTAACTGGTTTGGGCGCATTCTTGTTGGTTGATTTCGTAATAGTATGATACATTGGCCCTGTTTTGTGTACTAAAATTTATGTTGTGATTTCTTAGTTACCATTTTGACGGCATCAAAACCTTAAATGTTACCAGAATATTCGTTTCGTATAACAATCTGTTCGCTTCAATGTAACTAATATTCCTCCATAATAATGATTTAATGTGTGTTTTCGTGCAGACTTTTAATATGCGATTAATTTTATTTGAAAACGAAAGGCTGTTTACTTCTTGAATCTGTATATGTTACGTTTTAATCTAAAAACGTTAGGATCTAAGATGTTTTATTGTTAGAACACTTGAACCTCCGATTTTATTACAAATAAGAACAATATTCAAAATGGTGTAACGCTCGCACGTATGCGTCGTAAAGTACTTCATATACAAATGGTTCAAAATCGCCCTAGTAACCAAAACAGGTTTTACACAAATGTTAAGAAAAAATGTTTTCACATAACAGTGTGTAGGATTTTAATTTGTCTGTTTGTCCCATTAAATTATATAAATTATAATCGCGTTTCCGTAAAATATTGTAAAGTGTCGCTGGTCTGCGCCGCTGACCTTGGCCCGCCCCGCGCGGGCAGACGGAAGAGAACAGAGTAGTGAAATGATAGCGGCGGTGGCAAGTAAATGGAATGTTTTGAAAGACAAGTGACCTATGATCCCACAAGCATTTTGATTTGTGAAGGCATTCTACTGCCATAACNTTGTATGAGGCGTAGGAACAGCCTTAAAGTAGAACTTTTAGCAGGGCTTCACAAAATTTGGACACAATCATGAATTTACTATAAGGCTGGAATTCATAGTCGAACGCTTGTTTGGCAAATAAGTCATTCTTCATGAAGTAATGCCTTTTCGTTAAGCAGTACTTATTTGAGAAATGAATTCATAAACAATATCTCGACGAAGTATTTCTTATTGGAGTACTACTTATTTGAGGCCGTTTTAGCCAATGAAGTAGCGAAACAAGTATCTGTATAATATCAGTACCAATACGACACAGATAAAATTGCCAATTCAATTACAGCAATCACACAGAAGAAATAAATATTTACGTTAGTTTGTGATTTTTAAATTGTTACTGGTATTTAGAATAATTTTAATTAGTTTTATCACATTTTTGAGAAAAAATGATAATGTGCGCAACAAAAACGCATTTGTTTAATGTGTTATACGATATTTCCGGAAGTTTGCTAGCAATAGTAAAAAAAAAGTCCATGACGTGCACATTTGACGAATAAATAAATAATAGTATAAATGTTGTTTTAATTACATCTCAGTTAATTTACACTCTACGAAACCTTGCGAACATAAAATTCTGAGCATTTCTATCCAGCGTCAATAATCGCAGTTCTGCGAACGACATTATCGACCGTGAAGGTAATTGCTCGCATCTCATAAAACTGTACTGCCAACATAACCTGTGTTTCAGTACTCGTATTGCAAACACGTTCGATCGAAACCTAACTGGTTTGGGCGCATTCTTGTTGGTTGATTTCGTAATAGTATGATACATTGGCCCTGTTTTGTGTACTAAAATTTATGTTGTGATTTCTTAGTTACCATTTTGACGGCATCAAAACCTTAAATGTTACCAGAATATTCGTTTCGTATAACAATCTGTTCGCTTCAATGTAACTAATATTCCTCCATAATAATGATTTAATGTGTGTTTTCGTGCAGACTTTTAATATGCGATTAATTTTATTTGAAAACGAAAGGCTGTTTACTTCTTGAATCTGTATATGTTACGTTTTAATCTAAAAACGTTAGGATCTAAGATGTTTTATTGTTAGAACACTTGAACCTCCGATTTTATTACAAATAAGAACAATATTCAAAATGGTGTAACGCTCGCACGTATGCGTCGTAAAGTACTTCATATACAAATGGTTCAAAATCGCCCTAGTAACCAAAACAGGTTTTACACAAATGTTAAGAAAAAATGTTTTCACATAACAGTGTGTAGGATTTTAATTTGTCTGTTTGTCCCATTAAATTATATAAATTATAATCGCGTTTCCGTAAAATATTGTAAAGTGTCGCTGGTCTGCGCCGCTGACCTTGGCCCGCCCCGCGCGAGCAGACGGAAGAGAACAGAGTAGTGAAATGATAGCGGCGGTGGCAAGTAAGTGGAATGTTTTGAAAGACAAGTGACCTATGATCCCACAAGCATTTTGATTTGTGAAGGCATTCTACTGCCATAACCCTTTAGAAGCTCGCCGCTCCTGACCTTCGGCAGATAGGATTTTTGCGTTTATCTGAAGAATGCTGTAGATTACTGACCTCAAGGTGAATCGGGGTGCGTTGAACCTTCCAGATGGTCAGGGCGACTGATATATCAGTGTGGCAGGCCTCCGAGCCGCAGTTGTTGAATGGATGAGTTTCAGCGATAGACGACTAGCNTCGGGGTGCGTTGAACCTTCCAGATGGTCAGGGCGACTGATATATCAGTGTGGCAGGCCTCCGAGCCGCAGTTGTTGAATGGATGAGTTTCAGCGATAGACGACTAGCGAGAAGAGAAGCGCGCGGCGAGAGAAGTGACCAGNTGTTGAATGGATGAGTTTCAGCGATAGACGACTAGCGAGAAGAGAAGCGCGCGGCGAGAGAAGTGACCAGCGGGAGAAAAATATGCGACTGCGAAGATAAGAGCAGTGAAGAGTACGACTGCAGGCTGGACAATCAGATTGGATGCGTGAGTAGAAGACATTACAAATGATGGCAACAGATAGACTGAACAGGTGTTATTGAAGAGTATGAGTTAATTGACAATAACCAAACAGAGACATTAATTACAGTTTAAATATACATTTAATATTGCCCTCACTGTGAAATAAAAAGAGTAATAGAGGAGACGGATAATTTAATGCTGTAAATAATAACTGTGTAAATAAATTAAAAATGAAATTAATTTATTTTATTTTTATTTAGACCTCCATCCCTCACGAACCCACATACGCCCCGCAGGTGTCCACGTAACATTAATTTAAAGAAATAATATTTGGAATGAATATATCTCATGAATAACCCAGTCGTAATATAAATATTTAGTGGTTAAGTTCACAACGAAGCAGACTTGATTAAAAACTACTCATTTATGTGGATAAGCCTTGAATGCTTGTTTGATTAGTAATACTTCAGAAATAAGTAAAACTTATTTTAAGATTATGAAATCCTAATAAGTAGAGCTTATTTGAATTATTGCTTCATTAATTACTACTTCNGTAAAACTTATTTTAAGATTATGAAATCCTAATAAGTAGAGCTTATTTGAATTATTGCTTCATTAATTACTACTTCAAGTAATCTAAATAAGCAATATTTATATAGGGCACCATGAACTGAAAATCATACTTAAGCACGAGTATAAGCAATAATTTTTTCAAGTATTGCTTACATGCATATACTATGAATTCCACCCCTATGTGTCTTCGCGTTAGGGTGAGAGAGCAAGCCGGTGCTAGCCTTACATCCTTGCCCTTCCTTATAGATTCGGTTTATCATCCTCATCAAGGTAGGTAGAGCTTAACGTCTCGTCGATAACAAGGTCATTAAAGACAGAGGAGCAAGTTGCTCAGACATGCAAGAGCGGGCAGGATTGTGCCATAGCCGGTATAATGGACCATCCAAGCATTCGCCTAAATTGATTTCGGGAAAACATGGAAAACCGCACTCAGAATGGCTGGACCCGGATTCGAACCCAGATCCTACCGAATGCAAGTCCAAAGTTGAAACACTGCGCCACATAGATCGGTCGTCCACATCAAACCGTGACCCTTAACCCCTCGTTCTGAAAAAAAAAATCGTATTAATGTAGATTGTGTCTTAGTAAAATCTAATTTGCAATAACTGTCGATTTCAATAATTATGTCAACCGCTTGTTAACACTACCATTCCCACGTTAATTTATAGTTCCTGGTGTTGCAAATATTAAATGTTTAAACGTGTGCTGTACTTAACCTGGCTTCGAACTTGTTATGTTATTACAACCAATAAGCTGTAGGCTTTTCGCTCGGTGGTAGTGATATAAACTAGCCATATCGTAGAGCAGTAGCACGATTTACGAATCAGTTACCCACAGAGAAGATCATTGGGTATTAAGACTAGCAGTGTACAGCACCGATCAAATATAACATTCCCGTGCAACATGTAGACAACTTGTTACGAGTTGTGATCAGGCCTTAGCTAAACGGCCTGCGTGATTACACCTTCACTTATTTATCCAGGACACCAGCCGTGATTGCTGAAATTAGTTACGAAGGCGAAAACCACAGAAGCCCCCTCCACCGGCCAGTAAACGGGGCTAACNAGCCGTGATTGCTGAAATTAGTTACGAAGGCGAAAACCACAGAAGCCCCCTCCACCGGCCAGTAAACGGGGCTAACTCAGCCGATATAGGGCAGTGTAGCCCGTGGACGGGGTCTTTAGTCGNCCACAGAAGCCCCCTCCACCGGCCAGTAAACGGGGCTAACTCAGCCGATATAGGGCAGTGTAGCCCGTGGACGGGGTCTTTAGTCGTCGGGCCGTTGGAACGAGAAGACCACTGAAGATGGGTGTGTCCGGGCGTCGACCTCCGCACTCTTAATCAGCCTCTGGAATCATGAACAATGTGGGGGACTCTCCAATTAGACTTTACTCAGAATGTGGCTGGTTATATATTTATAACATAATATAAATTAATACTTCAGTACATTTGTACAGCCCCCCTCCTCCCCGGCCATAATTTATAATGATTATGTTGAAATAATATTGTACAATCTTAATTTTAAATAAAACCCCTTTCATATAGTGTTCATTACATAACTCTTTATCAACAAATTGTCACGCCCCTATAGCCCCTTTTTGGTATGAAAGACACATAAGTCATATCATAACAGTTTGTCTACAATGATCAATAAAGTTTTATGACTTAATAATTATTATTTGTCGTGTAAAACTGGATATTACGAACGAAGTTGAGTACTTGTAACAAAACGGTTGCTGATCTACCGTTGGTCACTATTTGTGTCAGGAGCCACAGTGGCTGAGCGGATAGACTGCCCGCCTCCCACAAAGACGAAACGGTTTCAATCCCCGGGCGGTTAACTCACCGGAATTTTTGCAAGTGAGAATCGTGCCGGACGATGCCGCTGGTCGGTGGGTTTTCTCGGGGGTCTCCCGTTTCCCCCCGTCCTTTAATTTCGGGCGCTGCTCCTCACTCTCCTCGTTTCACCATCATCGGCTCCCAAGACCTCGTTGTTAAGAGCCGCTCAAATCCCCAGCGACGACGAGTTGCTAGTTTACTCAGCTTCNCATCGGCTCCCAAGACCTCGTTGTTAAGAGCCGCTCAAATCCCCAGCGACGACGAGTTGCTAGTTTACTCAGCTTCCTGCGGTCAGCGCGCCGACATGAATTCTAACTTTGCCCACCACTTAAAACCCCCTTCCACCCGCAATCCCTTCTCTTAACACGCCGCATCCATCTGCCCTGGTTGTTTGACGACGGCTGAAAACCTCAGCGCAGGAACTCTACTCCCCCCTCCCCAAGACAAGAAGAGGCGAAACCGCAATTTTATTAACTGCTACTAGAGGGCCCGGACGCCACAAATATACTGGGAACGGACAGTTCGGGGAAAGTGGAGGTTTCTCGATGTCTCCGCAAGAGGCGCCACTCAGCCATTTGGCTCCCCCGTTGCGCCTTCCGGCTGTAAAGTTTGACTCGCATTTACTCCTATCGCGCCAAACGTACGTAGCGTACAGAAGCTGTGGTTACAGACACCCGAATCTCTCGAAAAAGATTCCACGATCAGTTGTACACTGAAGAGCCAAAAAAACTGTTATAGGCGTGCGTATACAAATAACAGAGGTATGGAACCAATCAGAGTAACGCGATGCGGTCGGCAGCTAGATCGGTTACTGCTGCTACAATGACAGGTTATCAAGATTTAAGTGAGTTTGAACGTGGTGTTACAGTCGGCGCACGAGAGATGGGACATAGCATCTCCGAGGTAGCGATAACATTTGGATGTTCGCGTACGACCATTTCACGAGTGTACCGTGAATATCGGGAATCCGGTAAACATCACATCTTCGACATCGCTGCGGCCGGAAAAAGAGCGTGAAAGAACGGGACAAACGACGACTGACGAGAATCATTAAACGTGACAGACGTGCAACCCTTTCTCAAATTGGCGCATATTGGATTTGTGGACTGTCCTGCAGGAATTATGGTGTGAATTGCCTCCTGCATACCTTCAGACATTAGTTGAGTCCATGCCACGTCGTCTTGCGGCACTTCTGNTGCCTCCTGCATACCTTCAGACATTAGTTGAGTCCATGCCACGTCGTCTTGCGGCACTTCTGCGTGCTCGGGGGGAGGGGGGCTACATGATAATAGGCAGGTGTGCCAGGTTTTTTGGCTCTTCAGTGTATTTCAAGACCGTTTAGCGGAAATCCCCTTTCGTGATTGGATGATTTCCGTGCTACGCGTCTTTGGTGTCTGCCTGCGAATCACAGACCTACGTTATAAATCTGAAACGGTGAGATTTGAGCCAAATCGGTGAACATAGTGAAAATTGAGCAACAGATAATAAGCGCCTGCCAGATAATAAACATGATGGGCTGAATTTCTCCATATTTATTTGTGATCACCCGTGAATGTCGATAATTCCACTGCCGCAAGTCACTTATTCCCAGTTCAACTCCTCGATGTGACAGTCAGCGGTAGCATATCAGCTGACTTTCAGTGAGTGTACTTTCAGTGATTGATATCAATGATTCGATCTTAGAGTGTACAGTATGAGAGTTACTCAATCATGATTGGAATGTCTAGTAATAAGAAGTAATCTCACAAAGATACGCCGCCAATCAGCATAATAAAACTGCTGATATGCCCGGAGGGTATTGAAAACTAGCACGCGCGGGAATATTTTCGCGAAATTACGTTCTCGCTACCTATGGTTGTTCACAAGTAAACTGACTTTTTTTCATTTTACTGTTCGGTTGCATGTTGTTTACGGCCTAGCTGTTTAGATAGTTATTTTACTGTTTGGTTGCATGCTGTTTACGACCACACTGTTTACAAAGTTATTTTTGCTACCAACATTCCAAAACAAGTGATGAACAACTAACTAGACGCTCTCATGTTTTTACTCTATTTTGTTAGTTCAATTTTGGTACGAATTATTACTACACTCTAAATTTGAACCGGCGTGAATTCCATCGTCTAAATAAGTTAACATCGTCTGACTAATTCAACAGTCACTGCAGCCAATTCAACTGAATAATTAGTGGGAAAAATGCCAGTTTTACTCACTTATTGATTCAGTGACATTTTCCGCGGCTTCATCAACCATTTAATTCACTGTTTCTTCAGAGAATTATTTTTTGACTGGTGGATCAGTTAAACAACGTGTATCAAATGAAATAACAACGCACAAAATAATAAAACCCTGAAAATATAGTATTCATAAGTGCGAGTATCGTTATTCATAATACTTTTTTACATAGCAACGTGAACATTCAGTATTTTCACAGAGGCGGATCCAGATTTTTTTTTTTTATTATGGAAGGTGGTCACGTTTCCTAAGTCAGAATTATTCACATGTAGGTGTTTTTACGTGCATATGTACCATATACAGAGGTGCACTCTTGTATATACATATAATTTACATACATCTATTTATAAATACAAACACAAATGATTGCTGTTTTAAATAAACAGTTCACCGATAGAAAAATATGTTAATGCAACAAAGCTACTCTAATTAGAAAACAAAAGTATCAAATTCTATGAACAAATTTACTGTACTACTTAATCTATAAAATTATACACACACACGTTTCCTCATGAAGAAATTTTGTTTACCATACATTCATAAATGCTTAATGTGACCACCATGAGCGGCCCGAACGACACCTATGCGATAGTAAAACTCGTTCCACGCTCGTCAGCATGTCCGGATTGGTCGAGGAGCAGCTGGTGACCAGGCTCTTCATCACTGGGCCCCAAGAAGCCCGGATCTCACCCCGTGCGGTTTTTTACTATGGGGGTACATAAAGGATCAAGTGTTTCGTCCACCATTGCCGGCTAACATTGACGACCTCAAAACGAGAAATACGGACGAAATCCGAACCGTATCACCGGACATGCTGACAAGAGTGTGGAACGAGTTTGATTATCGCGTAGATGTCGTTCGGGCCGCTCATGGTGGTCACATTAAACATTTATGGATGTATGGTAAACAAAACCTCACGGTTCCACGGTTCATTTGATTGGTCAACCAAGGTTGCAGGTTGTTTGGTTTTGATACTATAGACCTTCAAATTTGGGGTATTCATTTATACTTACTCTATACATTCTCTTCAATGCAACAACCCACCTAGTCATTCATTCTTATATATGAAAGAATGTACATTATTTTGGAAACATACGCATTTTTATTTTTGTTATAGGGGTACTAATGTTTCTTTTTAAACTCACTGTAGTCTGTCTCACGTACCAACGCAAGTTTTTGACAGTCCCTAAAGTGAGCTTGGGTACTGTTATTTCGATGCAAGATATTTTTTGTTGACATACTGGGCAGTATGACAGTCAGCTGAGTGTGTTTATACAAACAACACATATGGGGGGGGGGGAGTCACCGCTGTATCAATGGAAGAAGCTGTAAACATGACTGCCTTCAGAACTGTCAGAAAAGTGCACTTATTCTTGAGAAATATTATGATCAGTAAGGCCGTTATACTATAATTAAAAGAGTGCTTCACTTGCCGATGCCTNACTTATTCTTGAGAAATATTATGATCAGTAAGGCCGTTATACTATAATTAAAAGAGTGCTTCACTTGCCGATGCCTTTTCATAGATTCTGTACCAGGACGATCGGCTCTCAAGACCTCACTGTTAAGAGCCGCACAAATCTCTTCACTCACTCACTGAACCAGGATGTTCATAATTAAACATTACTGCATAGACACCAGATTAAGCCATTATTCCTTGAGGAAATGTTGCCTTTGGAGATAAAGAGAGAACATGATGCTGGTACACAGCACGCGTGCATCGTCTCTTGAAAGCTCATCCTAAGCAGACATGACCCAAGCACGTTGAGGAGTTTTGTAGTATGGCGTCTCCTGCCGAATTTCTGCACACCGTTTAGCGGCCTAGACAGGCGGCCTGCTGAAAAGTTGGTAACCGTAAAACAACGCTGTATAGTGCGCAATATTACTGAAATGGTGAACTGTATTGNTGGCCTGCTGAAAAGTTGGTAACCGTAAAACAACGCTGTATAGTGCGCAATATTACTGAAATGGTGAACTGTATTGCGTCCTAACGTTAACTTAAACATCTAAAATAAGTACAAACAGGGAAATGAAACGAACCTGAGTGGAAGGATAGGAAGCGTAAGAAATTCAGTAACAGGTAGTAGAACGCAGCATGAAGGCAGAAATGGCAAGAAATATCAGGCAGGAGCCAAACCTAAATCAGATGCGTGGAATAACGCTGTGTGTTTATAATTTAATCAACGTATTCAAAACCGGAGACAGTTCGTCGTTCCTTGACTTACACTGAAGAGCCAAAAAAACTGGTACACCCGTCTAATATCGTGTATGGACCCCGCGAGCACGCAGAAGTGCCGCAAGACGACGTGGCAACCTGAGCTGATTACAGACTTCCATACGTCCTCGCAATTCACACCACGAATCATGCAGGGCAGTCCACAAATCCATAGGATTGCGAGGCGGTGGAGATCTCTTCTGAACGGCACGTTGCAAGGCATCCCAGATATGCTCGATAATGTTCATGCCTGGTGATTTAGGTGGCCAATGGAAGTGCCTAAAGTCAGAAGAGTGTTCCTGGAGCCACNCTTCTGAACGGCACGTTGCAAGGCATCCCAGATATGCTCGATAATGTTCATGCCTGGTGATTTAGGTGGCCAATGGAAGTGCCTAAAGTCAGAAGAGTGTTCCTGGAGCCACCTGGTAGCAACTATAGACGTGTGGGGTGTCGCATTGTCCTGCTGGAATTGTCCACGTCCGTCGGAATGCACAATGGACATGAATGGGTGCAGGTGATCGGACAGGATGCTTACGTATCAGTCACCTGTCAGAATTGTATCTAGGCGTATCAGGGGTCCCATTTCACGCCAACTGCACACGCCCCATACCATGACAGAGCCTCCAACAGCTTGAACAGTCCCCTGTTGACATGTGGGGTCCATGGATTCATGAGGATGACTCCATACCCGTACACGTCCATCCACCCCATACAATTGGAAACGAGACTCCTCAGACCTGGCAACGTGTTTCCAGTCATCAACAGTCCAATGACGATGTTGGTGGGCCCAGGCGAGGCGTAAAGCTTTTCGTCGTGCAGTCAACAACAGTACAAGAGTGGGTCTTCGGCTCCGAAAGCCTATATCAATGATGGTCCCTTGAATAGTTCGCACGCTGGCAATTGTTGTTGCCCCAGCATTGAAATCCGCGCCAATTTGAGAAAGCGTTGCACGTCTGTCACGTTTAATGATTCTCGTCAGTCGTCGTTTGTCCCGTTCGTTCACGATATTTTTCCGGCCGCAGCGATGTCGAAGATTTGATGTTGTACCGGATCCCCGATATTCACGGTACACTCGTGAAATGGTCGTACGCGACAGTCCAACGTGTATCGCTACCTCGGAGATGCTATATCCCATCTCTCGTGCGCCGACTATAACACCACGTTCAAACTCACTTAAATCTCGATAACCTGCCATTGTAGCAGCAGTAACCGATCTAGCAACTTTGCCAGATGTTTGTTGTCTTATATAGGCGCTGCCGACCGCATCGCGTTACTCTAATTGGTTCCATACCTCTGTTATTTGCATACGCACGCCTATACCAGTTCTTTTGGCTCTCCAGTTTGTATTACTTTGATATAAAGCATATTAAATAAAATCAATACACATAATTACATACGAACTAAGATGGTATATTAAGAGTTGGAATGATCTTACGTTAATATCAGGTCTCTTGTATACTGCACAGCTACCTGTTTGAGGAAGGATTGCTTTCTTTTGCCTTGGAAATTTAAACTAGAAGCGTTAATGGAATTTTAAAAAAGTGGACACAGTACGGTTTGTATGAGGACCGCATGTATATGTTATGCAATATAGGTTTTGCAGCCAGTCGTGCATTTGTGAGAAACATATCTGCAAAACGCTTACCCAAAACCTTAGAAAAATCACCTCAGGTGTGATACTTTGGTGGTATACTAAATATGTCAGGTATGACAAGCGTCTTATACATCTGTTTGCATAAATATATCTTAAATTTTCGATTAAATTCAAAATTTATTTATATATCTACTATTTACACAGAGAAAAATATTTTGTAGAGAGGTCACCCTGCCAAAATTTATTTTGTTGTTCCTACAAAGTAATTGTGCACTGGTCACAAAACTTTAGTGGTGACAAGTAAATAATTTAGTGTTCACCACAAAATTTATTTTGCCAGGAGAATTCTGAGAAAACATTTAGTGGTTGCCACTATTTTTTTGTGTGAATAAATTGTAATGTTTCATTCCTAATTGAGACGATCGTAAACAGAAAGAAATATCTGTGTTAATAACGCCTAATAAGAAATAGTTATCATGAAAAAGATTACTAAATTAAGTGCGCACTAACGTATTGCGTTAGCCGCTTAGTGTAATTTTCGAAACTTGGTTTAAGCTTTGTTTGCACGAGGCAGAGAAATAGCCAGAAAGTACAGCTCCCGCAGTGCATCGGAAAAGTTGGAATTAACAAAGAATGAACTACNGAGAAATAGCCAGAAAGTACAGCTCCCGCAGTGCATCGGAAAAGTTGGAATTAACAAAGAATGAACTACATTCATTTGTTTCACAAATGTGGCACCATTTTCTCGACATCCTTCTGGCAATGAAGCCAGTATGATCGCATACGTAAATTGTTCAGGGTTCCTACGACTGCCGAAGTATCCAACAAGTGCAAGATTATGATATTATGCAACACTATAAGACTCCGCCATCTGTGATTATAAAGGGAAATTCAAATCATGGTGGCTGGACGGGGAATAGAAACCGCGTCCTCCAGAAGGCATGTTCAACGTGTGTTACCACTTAATCACCGTTACGTGGTTCGGAACCCTACCNGTACACGTCCATCCACCCCATACAATTGGAAACGAGACTCCTCAGACCTGGCAACGTGTTTCCAGTCATCAACAGTTCAATGACAATGTTGGTGGGCCCAGGCGAGGCGTAAAGCTTTTCGTCGTGCAGTCAACAACAGTACAAGAGTGGGTCTTCGGCTACGAAAGCCCATATCAATGATGGTCCGTTGAATAGTTTGCACGCTGGCAATTGTTGATGCCCCAGCATTGAAATCCACGCCAATTTGAGAAAGCGTTGCACGTCTGTCACGTTTAATGATTCTCGTCAGTCGTCGTTTGTCCCGTTCGTTCACGATATTTTTCCGGCCGCAGCGATGTCGAAGATTTGATGTTGTACCGGATCCCCGATATTCACGGTACACTCGTGAAATGGTCGTACGCGACAGTCCAACGTGTATCGCTACCTCGGAGATGCTATATCCCATCTCTCGTGCGCCGACTATAACACCACGTTCAAACTCACTTAAATCTCGATAACCTGCCATTGTAGCAGCAGTAACCGATCTAGCAACTTTGCCAGATGCTTGTTGTCTTATATAGGCGCTGCCGACCGCATCGCGTTACTCTGATTGGTTCCATACCTCTGTTATTTGCATACGCACGCCTTTACCAGTTCTTTTGGCTCCCCAGTTTGTATTACTATGATATTAAGCATATTAAATAAAATCAATACACATAATTACATACGAACAAAGATGGTATATTAAGAGTTGGAATGATCTTACGTTAATATCAGGTCTCGTGTATACTGCACAGCTACCTGTTTGAGGAAGGATTGCTTTCTTTTACCTTGGGAATTTAAACTAGAAGCGTTAATAGAATTTTAAAACAGTGGACACAGTACGGTTTGTATGAGGACCGCATGTATATGTTATGCAATATAGGTTTTGCAGCCATTCGTGCATTTGTGAGAAACATATCTGCAAAACGCTTACCCAAAACCTTAGAAAAATCACCCCAGGTGTGATACTTTGGTGGTATACTAAATATGTCAGGTATGACAAGCGTCTTATACATCTGTTTGCATAAATATATCTTAAATTTTCGATTAAATTCAAAATTTATTTATATATCTACTATTTACACAGAGAAAAATATTTTGTAGAGAGGTCACCCTGCCAAAATTTATTTTGTTGTTCCTACAAAGTAATTGTGCACTGGTCACAAAACTTTAGTGGTGACAAGTAAATAATTTAGTGTTCACCACAAAATTTATTTTGCCAGGAGAATTCTGAGAAAACATTTAGTGGTTGCCACTATTTTTTTGTGTGAATAAATTGTAATGTTTCATTCCTAATTGAGACGATCGTGAACAGAAAGAAATATCTGTGTTAATAACGCCTAATAAGAAATAGTTATCATGCAAAAGATTACTAAATTAAGTGCGCACTGACGTATTGCGTTAGCCGCTTAGTGTAATTTTCGAAAATTGGTTTAAGCTTTGTTTGCATGAGGCAGAGAAATAGCCAGAAAGTACAGCTCCCGCAGTGCATCGGAAAAGTTGGAATTAACAAAGAATGAACTACATTCATTGTTTCACAAATGTGGCACCATTTTCTCGACATCCTTCTGGCAATGAAGCCAGTATGATCGCATACGGAAATTGTTCAGGGTTCCTACGACTGCCGAAGTATCCAACAAGTGCAGGATTATGACATTATGCAACACTTATGAGACTTCGCCATCTGTGATGATCGAGGGAAATTCAAATCATGGTGGCCGGACGGGGAATCGAAACCGCGTCCTCCAGAAGGCATGTTCAACGTGTGTTACCACTTAATCACCGTTACGTGGTTCGGAACCCTACCTCCTGCGCGTTGACCGTGCAGCGTCGTGTACCTAACTTGTTGGGGCCGCGGTGGCCTAGTGGTCAGACTACTCGCCTCCTACCTAGGCGACACGAGTTCGATTCCCGGGTGGGGTCCCCCCTGATTCTCGCAGGTGGGAATCGTGCCGGATGACCAATAACCTGTAGTCTGTATGCTCTGTAATAGTGGCATGGACCAATCAGAACGTAGAGGCAGTGGCATGGTATAGGTATAAGTTATCCACGCGGAAGATCATTGGTCCAGGGCCTTTCAGTGTAAAGCACCGGCCAAACATAACCCTCCCGTGCAACCTGCTGACGTTTGTCTGCAATGGACAATAACGTTGTAATACGTAACAATAATCATTTTCGTCGTGTGAAACTGTACGTTAAGAGCGAAGTTGAACAACTTGCTTGTAACGAAATGGTCGCCGATCTACAGTTGATCACCAACTCTGTCGCGGGCCACGATAGCTGAGCGGTTAGACTGCTCGCCTCCCACCATGGCGAACCCGGTTCAATCCCCGGCAGGTTCACTCTCGATTTTCGCAAGTTGGAATCGTGCTGGATGGTTGGCAGGTTTTCTCGGGGATCTCCCGTTTCCCCCCGCTCCTTCATTCCGGCGCCGCTTCATACTCACCTCGCTTCACCCTCGTCGGCTCTGAAGACCTTGGTGTCAAGAGCCGCCTAATTCTCGTCACTCATTCGCCCTAACTTCTTCCTGCGAAGAGAGCAAAGTAAAGAGCCATACGAGGAGGATATTAAAAACAGCCGAACGAAACGGCATTCGCTCTGCCAACAATCACAGTATTAGAAACGTATTTTGCGATATTCCATCTCCGGGGAGGGAACTAGGATAGGGGAAAGTTATTTCCCAAGCCGCTCCGGGCGATGACTTGGAGAAGGGGGACAAGGTAGTAGTATATATGTATAATACATATACCACGTAGCGGCAGGATCCAGCGGGTGATGTTTGCGGTGAAGAGGGTTTGGAGAAGGAGGAGGGGGAGGGGTGTGGGAGGTTGTAGTGGTTGCTAGCCAAACCCGCCCTCGTATGAATGTCTGATTTCCATATGGATGCCGCGCGCGTACATACACACACACACACGCACACATGCGCCCGCGTCCCTGCAGGATGTATACGAAGAATTCGGCGCATGTTCCAAGGAAACGGGCGAACAAAAGAGGCCCGTGGATTTGCGGGGAGAGCACGAGACCCGGGGCATCGCAACATTTGGCTGGGTCGTGACTCCAGGCGGGGCACGAGAGCTTGTGTTTGTTGAGTTGGCGGAGGTGGAGAAAGCACTAGGATATCGAGGAGAGGGAGAAAAGAAATTACCTCGGTTGTAAGGGCTTTCCACGGTAAGTTGAACACTTTCGAAATGACACATTGAAAAAAATCACTACCCATAATTACCTATATGTAGGGGCAGTGATATTCCGCGAAAAAAATTTCCAGACAAGATACAGTCCAAAGCACTGTAGTGTCGTCCAGCCTCTTTGATTGGCTAAAAAATGTTCTGGCCCGTGTTAACCGTTTGCGCACGAATCACGAAGGTTCAGTGTCGGAGTTACTTAGTCCTGAGTGGCTTGGTCACAGACGGACACGGCACCAGCAGCCAGTGGAGGTACAACAACAGCTGAGGTGTGTATATAGTATTGAAGTCTACTGTGTGCTCCGATTTAAGTCACTGGCCCTAGCTATGATACAGGACACGCTGGGCGTGGGCTCCGTGTTATGCTGCCAGAAAATTTATGAGAATAGCTATAAAAATTGTAGCTGCATTGAAAGCTTAACATTTTAGTCTAATAAAGTCGGTGTTTCATCAAACACATAGTATTACTAAAAAATCTGCACATTATTAACATCGCAAAGAGAATCAATTACTTTTGATGTTTTCCTATAGTTTGCCCTTCTAAATAGCTCAGTTTACCGTGAACACCCTACACAGGCGTATTTCTGCATTTTCTGGAGTTTAGCATGTTTCAAACATAATTTTTAAAGTATCTAATGTTCGGATACTAAAGTAAAAAAAATTTTTATTTAATTTTATGCGAAAGTTATTTTTTGCTTTGTGTATGTAAGCGTGTGCCTGTGCATAAGCTTGCCANGATTTTTATTTAATTTTATGCGAAAGTTATTTTTTGCTTTGTGTATGTAAGCGTGTGCCTGTGCATAAGCTTGCCATATTAAAAAATCAGGTCTTCTTTAGGTTTGCTTGGAACTTGATTTTTAAGAAATGAAGAACTTTTTTCCCAGAATACTATATTTTGAGTTTAAAAAAACCGAGAGTTAGATTTCATTAACTACCTGCATTTGTCTATGAACGCCTAATCATAGCACAGTTGTCGATATAAAATACACATGCCGATATAAAATAGGTACAATTTTTGAGTTTATCATGAAAGAAAATTGAGATGTACCTTTCCGCTTGTGGAATACAGTACCCGTCCTACTTTCAGTTGTAATTTCCGCAGTTTCATGTCTAACACGGTACACAAAAGTGCAGTACATAGGACACCGTGAATTCTGTTTCTTATACTTCGTCAACTAATTACTTATGTTGTATGTGTCGACCTTCTGCACAACGCAAGTAACAGAACAGCGTGCTGTGATTAGGCAAGCCATTGAGAAGGCATTTATGAGTGTCATTGATGAGTGGTCAAAATGGATACAGCGCAGAGATTTGGGTGACTTTTAACACCGAGATCTTGGGAGCCGATGGGGGTGAAGCGAGGTGAGTATGGAGCAGCGTCGGAGTGCAAGTTCGGGGGAAACCGGAGATCCCCGATAAAACCCGCCGACAAGAGGCATCGTCCGGCACGATTGCCACGTGAATCCGAGAGCAACTTCACTATTCTTCAAGTATATGAATATATTGAAGCACCATTCACAATTAGAGATTCAATTTATGGTTTAATATTTTGTATAGCTAAAGGCTTCCATGGGCTCCCTGTAATTATCGGGACTACATTTTTAATAGTATGTCCTATACGACATTTAAATTTTAATTTTTCAAAATATCATCATATAGGATTTGAAGCTGCTGCTTGATATTGACTTTTTGTAGATGTAGTATGATTATTTTTTATATATCTCAATTTACTGATGAGGAAATTAACTTATTTAATATAAAAGTATATTTAACTTCCAATTAAAANTCAATTTACTGATGAGGAAATTAACTTATTTAATATAAAAGTATATTTAACTTCCAATTAAAAAGTCTGAATTATTTAGAATAAGTAATTTTATCAACCACAATAATATTAATAGTAATCCTAATAGTTACAAATTTAATAATATTATAAACACATTAATAGCAAAAAAACATTAATGGACCGTGAAAAAAGATCCCCAGGAATCGAACCCGGTTCGCCAAATTACGTGATCACCTAAGTGTGAAATGCCTGTCGAATGCCTGTTAGAGTGCAGTGTTCAGCGTCGTTAGAAGCTCTGTTCCAGTTACATTCACGTGGCAATCGCCGAGACTTACGAAGTTCGCGCATACTGTTATAACGGCTATTGTAGGACACGTGTTTCATGTCATTCTTAACCAAACAAAAAGCCACTTTAAGTATAAACATAAATTAATTATTGGAACTTTTTGTATATCAATAACTATAACCACAAGTCAAAGTAGGCCCATTTTTAAAACTAAATTGTACAAATTTATTTTCTAATCAATAAAAAAATTACTTTTCAAATTAAGTATGCATATAGTTGAAACCATTACAAGCAGTACTTTAAATTCTGTAAACAAATAAAGTTTTCATTTTTTAAAATTTTAAAATTTGCAGTGGTAAAATACTAGATATTTTTTGTAAGATGACAAAAAAAAAATTAAATTTCATAAAAGGCGCATTTTCCAAATTTTAATGTATTAATAAATTTAATGTGCAGTGTTTCTTTACTTTTAAGCAAACAATATACAGCATGCACCGATGACCTTAAATACTTGCACCAGCATTTGACTCGACAAAGGATGAACACCCAGTTAAAAAATCAATCACCAGAAGAGATGACGAGCATGAAATCCCCAAAGTCGTGTAGGCATTGTGATTTCCACGGGACGCCGTGTTAAGGAGTGTACCGGGCGTCCATGGATCTGGATAAAGTCACCTCCAGCATGGACAACTGCCGTGGCTTGCAACGTATCGATGGCGAGGGCCGACGTCGGCTAGCTCGGTTGGTTGGTAACAGCGGGTAGGCAGGCCGCGGTGTAGCAGATCAACCTCCAGTTCAACATTCGACCACAACGACCTGTGATCAACCATACCAATAAGAATCGTCATCAGGGAGAAAGAGGGCGCGACACGCCACTAGGCAGGTGTCTCTAATTAAACTGCTCATGAGTGTAATTTTGTAATCAATACTTTGAGTGAGGGTTCTCACTCGAGCAAACAACGTCGGAGAGAAATAAAAGTGAAACAACTCTGCAATATGCGTTTCGTGGCAGTCAAGAGTACTGAAATGGTGAAAGAAGTTTTTTTTTTTTTGGGT
>NQII01005635.1:41975-82577 GCA_002778355.1 Clitarchus hookeri | reverse complement strand
ACATATATATATACAGTATTCTGTTTCGTACCGCTGTATGATCCCTTCGAGTGTACAAATAATTGGCGATAGCACAGGTTTTATCATTGATATCTTATTTTATCGTTCTAAAATATTTCATTCAGTGTATGTCTTGATGGAGTTACTGGGAAATAGTTCGAAGCTAAAATTAGTGTTTCAGGTAAATAACATGTATTGCTGTTTTATATATACGAGGTGTGTTCAAAAAATAAGGTGACTTGTTATTTTGTGACTTTGTCTTGATAAATATCTATGTATTCATCAATATCTATTTTGTCCCCTTCAAAGTAATCCCCCTCATATATAATACACTTGTGCCAGCACTTTTTGCCAATCCTCGAAGCACTTATGATATGCGCACTTTGGTAGGGCATTGAAGTCTCCCAGGTCTTTATCTCCTCAATCGTGGCAAACCTCTGTCCTTTCGTGGGTCTCTTCAGGTTTGGGAACAGGAACAAGTCGCAGGGGGCCACGTCCGGTGAATACGGTGGCCGAGTCATGATTACGGTGTTGTTAATACAGATTCTTTGATCCATTGTTTGCGATAGCAAAAAATCGCCGAGCACACCAAAACACGTCTAACCTTTATATCTGTCACAAACAAACTAACAATGCAAAATGGCTGATAATGTCAACATATGTTGGGAACATGTGTACCAACAAAACAATAATATATATATACATATGTACAATATATATATCTGTTAAAGGCGTTTTCTTTATGTTCCTCTGCATAAATTTTTTTCAATTGCTCAGTAAAGGCCTAGCAATAACATTCCAGCAGCAAACAACCTGTAAATACGAATAATTAAAATTTGCGCCAATATCTTAAGAATAAGCCACGGAATACTTTTTNAGCAGCAAACAACCTGTAAATACGAATAATTAAAATTTGCGCCAATATCTTAAGAATAAGCCACGGAATACTTTTTAAATACCTTCTTATCGCTAGTGATCATTCTTAAGACGTATTATTGACAGTTAATTTGAAAATTGCTCGTGTATGAAACTATGATGTTGACTGATTTTCACATCTGCCCACAAACACTGCATTGCTAAATATCAGTAGAAATTAAAAATAATAATAAATAAATACTCGCTGTTAGACTGTTACAGGCCGTTTTTGTTAATCATAACACTGCCAGCGGAAGTATTCTATAATTTGAAAATACGTATCGTAAAACTGGCGTTGTTTTACCATGCGATGGGTACATAATTATTTTTGTTTTGCTGCGATTTGACTGAGGAGAAGCCAACTATACTAGCTATTACAGAATTTGATTTTAATCTACTTAGTTACCGATTATCCCCAAAATAAGCACTCACACTGTTGCAAAGCCACCCCTGCATGTGCAAGTTCGTCCAGTCTTACGGTAATTGTGCGTATGTGCTTGCCATTACTCCAAGGCATGCAGCGTTGACTGTTTTGGCACATAGTAGTATGAACGAGAAGTCACTAACATAACAAATGAGCCTAGTTTCCTATATATATATATATATGGGTGAAAATAATTTTTTATTCAGTTCTTAAAAGCATTGTTAGTAGATGGGACTTTAGGGTCTCGTTGAGAACAATACAATTAGAGATGAAGCCAGAAACATATGCAGCAGTAGCGAGACAATTAAAAAATACACACGTGCCTTACCCGGGACTCGCGCCCAGAAAACCTCTTACCATAAGATAGCGTGCAATCAACTGGATTACCGATGTCTGATTCCGAGCACCATCTTCGGATGTAATCAGTGGAGTGACAGGATTCACTAACCTGAAATATAAATATATACCTACAGAGCCGTCATTTCGTAAATAAATGTGCTCNTCACGTAAGCGCACCTCGTAAAACACATTGTCTTCGATCTACATGCCATGTCATATACACCTAGTTACGTACACAACAATATATATATATATATATATATATATACAGTATATTCGCGGTTTCGTCACATATTTTGAATCGAACGTTCGAGAAATCACGCCATGTACGACGCGTTTGGTAATTTACTAAATGTGCCATGCATCAGCAAGCGTTTTAAAGTTTTTTTAAAGTAAAAGTACCTTATATTTTGGCGAAATAAACTTTTAACTTATAGTCTACCAATAAATTATAATTACTTATTTATAATTAATGTAAAAAAACAGTGAGAAATCAGGTGTTCTGGTATTGCCTGGTGAGAAATAGTTCTTATGCTAAATTGTATTACAGTGAGTGCGCACGAATGCGGTGCGCTGTGCTATTGGTGCCATTTTCTAGACTGGGTTAAGTTTTGTTTGCATGAGGCGGAGGAATATCCTGGAAGAAAAACTTCAGCAGGGCTTCAGAAAAGTTGGAAGTAACCGTGGTTATGGTTATGGTTGCAGCATTTGCACACATATACAGGTTGATTCGCGAGGAGTTATCACCTCTTACAGGGCTTATTTCTTACGTATTTTGGGGAAAATTATGTTTTACAAATCTGCGTCCTATCCGTATATTATTTACAGACTAATTCGGATAGTAGGAAACGCATTGCGGTGGACAGCTCGTGAAACGTCACTGCCAGTTTGACTATTGCTGTGAAAAGCACGTGACTCCTGTATGGTGTTTCATGCTCGACTGTAAACAATAAAGTCTGGTTATTATTAATAGTTGTACTTCTGAAAGCGTTTTTTTTCTCGACCATTAAAACTTTTGAAATTTTTTTAATTACGCTGTTAATTTTAAGGACAGAACTATTAATCATATGCTATGTTTTGCAACAAATGACCCAAAGAATAAACTCTTTGTGTGGTAACACCTCGTGAATCATTATATATATATTATATATATATATATATACACACAGAGGGTGATTCTAAAATCATGGGGCAAACATTGAAGGGCGGTAGAGCTCACTAAAACAAACAATTATTGTATAGGAATATATGGGCGGGAGTGACGCGTTGAGGCGTTGAGGGCGTGGTGGGCCAGTCCGATGGCCACCACGATCGTCAGATTTATCGAATCTCGATTTTTTCCTATGGATTTTTGTGTTTGTGCCTACAACCAATATGGTGGACAGGATGGCCGCCGGCCGTCAGGAATGACAGAGCATGAACAGCTTTGACTGCCGACGCACCGCGACCAATGTGCCCCATTGCTGCATAGTATAAAAGGAAGTCCCTGGCGCGCGTCTGTCTGTATGACTGCGCTAATCTCGAGAACCACTGAACGGNTAAAAGGAAGTCCCTGGCGCGCGTCTGTCTGTATGACTGCGCTAATCTCGAGAACCACTGAACGGATTTGGATGCGCTTTTTACTGTTATGATCTGCATTAATCGAGGAAGGGTTTTGTGTATTACAATTTGCCCTAGTACTTATAGNATGCGCTTTTTACTGTTATGATCTGCATTAATCGAGGAAGGGTTTTGTGTATTACAATTTGCCCTAGTACTTATAGAAGCTGAGCATTAACGGTATTAGTTAATCAAGACTGAAAAAAAAAATTGCTTCTCATGGAATACGTTGCCTAATCCTTTAGAGATATAACAAAACCATGTGGGAAAAAATTGNGAAAAAAAAATTGCTTCTCATGGAATACGTTGCCTAATCCTTTAGAGATATAACAAAACCATGTGGGAAAAAATTGTGAAAAATTAAATTATCTACAAAAACGTGTTGAGTAGCATATATTTATATTTAATAGATAAGTAGTAATTAGAGTATTTACAATTTAAATTACCCAGTAAAAACAAAAGTAAAATTTACTGTGTGTTCTAAACATAAATAACTTAATCTGTATCAAAATTAATTAATTCATAGTTAAATCTGTTTAATGTAGATAATAAGTGTCCTGTATAGCATACAGATATTGCCAATACTTTAAAAGATATAAAAAGTTTTCTGAAAAAATAATTTTTAAAATCGAGACGCACGCACGGACCTATACGCGGGCGGGGTGTGGCTGATGAAGTAAACGCATCGTTAAAAATATCGTATCATTGGCCCAGCGNCACGGACCTATACGCGGGCGGGGTGTGGCTGATGAAGTAAACGCATCGTTAAAAATATCGTATCATTGGCCCAGCGCAACAAAACTAGCACTCAAACGAGCATGACAGAAGATAACAGCACGTTTGCTGACATACGGAAATGCAGAGCTTCCAATGGGTTGTGGAAAAATTTATTTCAATAGTGATGTGTGTTTTAGTCACCGACCACCAAATAACTGATAGATAACGTATACCCTGAAATACACGATCTTTCAAATTAGACACTATTTTGGTTCAAAGAAAGAGNCACGGACCTATACGCGGGCGGGGTGTGGCTGATGAAGTAAACGCATCGTTAAAAATATCGTATCATTGGCCCAGCGAACAAAACTAGCACTCAAACGAACATGACAGAAGATAACAGCATGTTTGCTGACATGCTACTGAAAGTCGGAAATGCAGAGCTTCCAATGGATTGTGGAAAAATCTATTTCAATAGTGATGTGTGTTTTAGTCACCGACCACCAATAACTGATAGATAACGTATACCCTGAAATACACGATCTTTCAAATTAGACACTATTTTGGTTCAAAGAAAGAGNCAATAACTGATAGATAACGTATACCCTGAAATACACGATCTTTCAAATTAGACACTATTTTGGTTCAAAGAAAGAGCAATATTATCGCCTACTAATGAACAAGTCGAAAAATTTAATAAATTAGTGCTCGCAAAATTCAATGCGCAAACACATGTATATTTATTACTCAGTAGATACAGTACTCGACAGTGAAGAAGATGTGCTGATAGGGTGTCTTAAAGAATTAAGTAACTTAGGAAGACCGATGCCACCACACAAACTGATTTTAAAAGCTGGAGGTCCCATAATTTTATTGCGAAATATAAATCCACCTAAATTATGCAACGGGACTCGATTAAAAATACATTGTTTAAAAAGTTATCTCATTGATGGTACTATTCTAACTGGCTCCGGTACTGGAGAAACTGTTTTAATACCTAGAATGCCAATTACTCCCTCGTATTTGCATTTTAATTTTAAAAGAGTCCAATTTCCAATAAGAGTTAGTTTTGGGTATGACCATAAATAAGGCACACGGTCAAACACTTAATGTGGCTGGAGTGGATTTGAGTGGAGCATGTTTTTCACACGGACAACTATACGAAGCCCTTTCGCGTGTCACGTCAAACAGAAATCTTTTTGTGCTGGCGGTCGGAGGCAAAACAATTACTGTTGTATACAATGTAATTTTTTAAACCACTATCACATAATATTGTTATATTATAAATGTATGAATGTGGATAAAGCGAAGGAGGTAGGTATGCCAGAATCGTGATAAATAGAGGTCCATAATCTCTGCCTACTCCTGTGGGAGACAGGCGTGACGTGTATGTTATATATGATAGCAGTTTACTAATTTACTATCACACAATATTGCAACTGTCTTTTCCCAGAGTATTTATTAGTGTATCGCTGTAGAAACTAAATTGTACCCGAGCGAAGCCGGGTCGGGTCGCTAGTTTGCAGTACATTGCGCCAGACTTGGCCTAATAATTCTTCTCGGGTTATTCAAAGAATCAACGACCTGTTTGCACGCTGCCAGCGGTTCATAATTCACTCTCCCGAAGAGAAAGTAGGGTGTTGGGGGGAAGGGGGTGGAGTGCAGACGGCTCATCACAATATCTGTTCGAGACTTCGGAGCTCGTCAACTGCGATGTTATCCGATTGCTCCTTCGCACTCATTGAGTGTGTACAGCCCATTCGCGATTTCTTTATACTTTTCGAATCAAACGTTTGAAGAAAAAAAAACACACCATGAATAACGCGTTTGGTCGTCTCCTAAATATGTTATTTATCAGTGTTTTAATACTTGTGTTAACATATATGTACCATATTTTTGGATAAATTATATATTAATTTATATTTGATCTATAAATTATAAAGTTTCATTTATAACTAATACGAATACCTGCAGAGAGAAAATAGGTATGTTGGTAATACATTGTAAGAAATAGTTCTTACGCAACATATTATTACGCTGAGTGCTCACGAATGCAGCTCGTTGGTCCTTTGGTGTAATTTTGTAAGATAAGGTTGAATGAGGCGGAGGAATATCCTGGAAGTAGAACTTTAGCAGGACTTTAGTAATGTTGGTAGTAACAATGAATGGACTATATCAATCGCTATATATGTGGGCCCACCTGCCTTGTCATGTGATAATCCCATAGGTGATCGCGTGCTACCGCCTGGTGAGTTACTCTGCACTGAGAAAAAATACTTTGTCGAATCAAACAAGGTTTGTTCGGGGCAACCTAGTTAATTGTTTGTATTGGGGTAGTGAAACATTTTGTTTCTGAAACCAAAATTGTTTTGTTATTCTTATTTAGTTACCCCAAACAAATGTTCGGTATATTCAACTAAATAATTGTTTGGCTCTATGTAATATATACTTTTCAGTAAATATTTAAAAAAGTTAGAAGTCCGACCGCGAATCGAACCTAGTTCATTCGAGCCCGGGCGCCACGCCATAGCAGCAACCTCAGCTGATGTGACTGCTGATGCAGTCCGAATGTTTTCAAATATATAAATTTCAAATACTGGACAACGTGTGCAAATACATATTTCAAGTTTTGCAGCTTTACTTTTCAGTTTCCCGTTGAAATTGTTAAATTAGGATGTTTATATTATTATTAAGCATTAATAATATGTGCACTAACAAACATTCTTAGTGTTAGTATTGTCACAAAAAAAAAATGAAAACAAGCAGTTGAGCTGTATTTGTGAAAGAACGCAATCAAATGAGTGGTGGAACAAATATATAGAGTTGATTTAACGAAGTATTTTGTAAACAGCCTACTTTTTTTTGGCCAATCACAGAGGTTTTGTTTATCCAAACGTGTGTTTGTTTCGATAAACAAATCTTATTTTGTTGCTTTTCAAGTTTTATGTGTTAAAAAAGATATTTTGTTGGGACAACTAAATATATTTTTGACCCTATAAAACCGAAAGTTTTGTTCGCTGTTCCCTCAGTGCACGTCGGCCTATGAAGCAGCTATACTACGGGGTGGATACATCGTTCATGTGTCGCTGACTTCCGCTGTACGAGGTCGATGGAACCGGCTAGCCCATTCACACCGTCCGCTGCAGCTACAGACGTCGTAGGATGTTTTACAGTTTCCAGTGTAACATGCTGGGGCAGAACGACTAATAGGTCACTTTGTTACGCGAGTAAGGAATGGGGCATATGAGTGAGTGAAGAGATTTGAGCGGCTCTTAACAGCGAGGTCTTGAGAGCCGATCAAGGTGAGTGAGGAGCAGCGCCGGAATGAAAAGGCGGGGCCGTCCAGCGGCATCGTCCCGCACGCCCGGGACTGTCCCGGCCGGGAATTGAACCCGGTTCGCCAGGGGTGGGAGGCGAGCAGGCTAACCGCTCAGCCACCACGGCCCTGGGACATACTTAAGCTTTCCTACATTTCGTTGGAATAATTTGTTGCTGCAACCAAATTTTAAAATGTGATGCGATAATAGCTAGGCTGCCCTTTTTAACCCTTGCTTAATATTTACTTAAAAATTCGTTAACAATATTTTTTACTAGATTTGTTGTTATATAGGATCTCGCCTACCTAGCGCTTGAAATACGATGCGGTGTTTTTTGAAAAACATTGTTTCCCACTTAACCGTTGAACATACGTCCAATGTGCTGATGTACGAAAAGANCTGCGGTGTTTTTTGAAAAACATTGTTTCCCACTTAACCGTTGAACATACGTCCAATGTGCTGATGTACGAAAAGAACGCACACTTTACACTATGCATGTAAGTACTTTCAAGACACCTCACGCATTACAAACACTTTTCGACAGCCATCAAACATCACTGAAAGCGACTTTTTAATAAGGCCATATCGCAAAGTATACGCATCAGATACACAGAAAAGTACTCAAGAACATTGCATTGAACCTTGCCACAGAGATCCCATTAGCATAATTTCACCTCCCGTAGGCGCTAGCAACTCGACGAGAACACTGCACGCCGAGTCATATGCTTAGAGGCGACGACCTACTTGATGATTGTGGCAGAATAGCACTTATTGCTCTCGCGTTTCTCGGGAACAAACGCCGAAAATATCTCCAGGGAGACGGGAGCCTTAATATCTGTACACTGGCTTCCAGAATACTGTTAGGTTCAATTACCGTGAAATTCATATTCCGTGCGCCTCACAATGCGGCAGGGCCCTCCGTATGCATAGCAGCGCTGAGGTACTTGAAGGAACGCTATTGTCGTGTCTGGAATTTGCTTCGCCGTTGGCGCGGCTGCTGGACGCTAAGTGGATTCACGAAGGCGCTGCCACGCGTATCCGTTGCGTCGCTACCCACGTAACGGCGCCAGCACTCCGGAGAATGGCTGTGATCCCGGCTTTACTGCGCATCCCGCCGCCAAGAGAAGCCCTTCCCTTGTTACGCCGAAAGCCTTTTTCCAACCTCGCAGCTGAAAAAAAAATTCCCCTCTCCTCTTCCCTTATTCCGCAGCAAAAATGTTATTTTGTCCTGGTTTCCCGCTCGGCGCCCGCGGCGGTGGCCCGGCCGGATTCATGTGGAAATGCCGGACGGACTTTACGGCCGAAGCACATTGTGATGCAAAGTGAGAGGCGTCCATCAAATCTTGCTTCGTCTCGCGCGGAGTGGATAGCGGAGAATTCTCTGGAGCTCGGTATCGAGGGTAACAGCTTATCAAGTGGCCGTATTCGTTCCGTACTCAGCTCTTTGTAGTTCTCATCCCGAGAAAAAGAAGAGAGAAGAAGAGAGATAAGAGAGAGGGAAAAGAGGGAAGATACAGTAGAGTCTCGAGAGAGAAGATAGGAGAGGGACGAGAGAAGAGTGTAGAGAAACGAGAGAAAAGAAAGGAGGGGGCAAGAGGAGAGAGAGGGGAGGGAGGAAGAGAGGAGAGGTGAGGAGATAGAGAGGTGATGAGATAGAGAGGTGATGAGATACAGATAAGAAAGAAGAGAGAATAGCAAAGGGAAGAGATTAGGGAGAGAATAGAGAGGGGATAGAGAATAAAGAGGCAAGAGAGAAGAGATGGGAGGGAGAATAAAGAGGGAAGAGAGAAGAATGAAGAGAGAAGATAGGAGAGAGAAGAGAGAANGAGAGAAGAGATGGGAGGGAGAATAAAGAGGGAAGAGAGAAGAATGAAGAGAGAAGATAGGAGAGAGAAGAGAGAAGATAAGAGAGAGAAGATAGGAGAGAGAGAGAATAGGAGAGAGAAGAGAATTGAAAGTGGAGAGAGAAGAGAATAGAGAGTGAAGAGAGAAGAGAGGAGAAGAAATAAGAGAGGGGAGGGAGAGAAGAGATACAAGAGAGAAGATATTAAACATATAAAAGATATAAGGTAAAATAGAAGAAAGAACAGCAACAATAGATATAAGGAACGTACTCCAGTTCCCAGTGTTATCCATTGTTAGAGCAGCGACGTAGAATGGAATATTTACATTCCTTTTCACTATACGTTATCTTTTATGTTCCTCTCCTTGTCGCTGTTTTACCCATAATGACAATATTTGGACTAGTCTTAGTCCAAGTTATGGAGCAGCGCCAGCAATAACAGAGAGAAAATAGAGAGGAGAAAACAAAGAGAGGAGAGAAGAGAGAAAATAAGAGAGAGAGGATTTGTTCTGTCCGACATTTGCAATTCCTACGACGAAAACAATAGTTATTTTTAAAAGCAATGAGTAGCAGGAAATGTCCACTCCTGCAACAAGATTCTGGCTGGGTATAGAGGTTTTGGCCAGTGTGACTTGAGCGCCAGTGTGTGTGATATGAAGTGAAGATAGAGCTGCGCCGGAATGCAAGGGAGGGGGGAAACGGGATATCCCAAAGAAAACCCGCCTACCAGTGGCATCGTCCAGCACGATTCCCAAGTCTGGAATCGAGCCCGGTTCACCTAGTTTAGAGGCTGGTAGTATAACCACTACTCCACCGCGGCCGGCCGCCTTTTAAAAATGGAATTCTAAAAACTCGCTGCTATTTTCCCACGGTATTTTAGTGTTATAACTGGTTTAAAAACTAGACTGTGTAAAAAAAAAATCACAGTGTCGTACGATGAGCGAATTGATAGTTGCATTCAAGCCCATGCAATGTTACCATCTACGTGGTAAGATTACACTTAAGGTTCCCACCTGATTGCAACAATTTTACGCGTTCGAGGCACTGGACCTCGTGAGCTGTAAGGTCGACTCTTGCTCGCTCACAACATGCCTCGTCACCTATACGTGCCAGGCGCTCAACTGACATTCACGCATCTCGTCGACGACTCGTCTCAACGTGACTTTAAGCGGTGACGCGATATTTTTTATGAATAGTTAATAAAGTTAAAATTATTATTCGTGTCAGTATAGAAAATTAAATTGCTAAAAATAATTCTGGAAACAACAGTTTTAGCCATTTTCACGCCAATAAAAATAATCCTTGGAATTGAAATGACAGATTGGAACTTTTCTTTGGGCAAAGACATTTTCTAAAATGTGTTTTTTTTTCTTTCAGACACCACTACAAAATATTCAACCGGTTTTTTTTAATCACGTGTTTTCTACCAAGCCTTTGAAACGCACTTCAAGCGACAGCCAGGCGGGACCCTTAATCTCTCAGGCAGTAGCTTAGTAAACAGATCACAGTTTGTACACGTTACTGTATTGCACAGATATTATAACATCGCGTCACCTATCTTATAGGTCTAGGAAAGTGAATTTCCCGAAGTCAAGATAAAAAAAAATCGCCCTGATGTAAGATTCTGCTACATNTCTTATAGGTCTAGGAAAGTGAATTTCCCGAAGTCAAGATAAAAAAAAATCGCCCTGATGTAAGATTCTGCTACATCGTGAACTGTTACAAACGCTTGGTGAAGCCCTCGGGTGCTTAATTTATTTTAATTGCGATCGTTCGTAACACAATATATATGCCACTATAGTAGACTTACTTGATTGAACAAACCTTCACAGGTTACGCTGCAGAGAAGAGGACTTACTGAAGTCGCCGTTAAATAAGTGTGGCGTTTCATTTCACNGACTTACTGAAGTCGCCGTTAAATAAGTGTGGCGTTTCATTTCACGGCCTGTATCTGGCGTGTTTAATAAATAAATTCCAATCCCATTGATGGCGGTTTAACGTTTACAAGTCAACGTTCCCACGGGTTATACACTGAAGAGCCAAAAAAAAAAAAACTGGTATAGGCGTGCGTATGCAAATAACAGAGGTATGGAACCAATCAGAGTAACGCGATACGGTCGCCTGCATACCTTCAGAAATTAGTCGAGTCCATGCCACGTCGTCTTGCGGCAATTCTGCGTTTTCGGGGGGACCCTACATGATATTAGGCAGGTGTAATAGTTTTTTTGGTTCTTCAGTGTATTTTAAGTGGGTTTTTTATATTGTAAAATTTTAATTCACTCTAGTGATTTTGTATTCTTTGTATGTGCTTTAGAAATATTTCCTGTTGCATGGATCCGCGCCTTGATTGCTGACAGGTATTAATATGTTTTAACAATAATTATATCTTAATTTATTTGCATTTCTTTGCGATAAATATTGAGAATTGAAGAATATGTCACGTGCTTGAAAGAAGATTTTCGTTCTGTTATCGCTTAAACTATATGGACTATTACGCCAATGCATGGGTTTTCGTATAATGTTAAACTTAAAATTATAAAATATTCCTACGCGTTATTCGTATTAAAAATTTCGAGTCTTTGTAAGTGTTTCCACAGTTGGTATTACATTATTGTGAGAAGGTAATTTTCATACTAAATAAAATTATTTAAATACAATCTTCTGTGTTATACTCCCTACTTTAATGTCAGCTGAAATACTTATGGTTAATAACCCTTAACTTATAAAATATTATTAAAAACATTTTTGAAAGGCGTGAAATTTTTGAATGGTGTTAACGGAAACGCGAACAGTGAAGAAATATCCCTTCAAATTTGGACATAAAACGAGTACTTTCTAATTAAATGCTCCGTTAAAAACCAGAACTGGAATTTAACTAGACGGCAAAGCAATCATGTTCGCCACAGTGGAGTCGTTGAGACGTAGATCAGTGTGCTTTGTGCAGTCGCACACTCGCTGCAATCTCGTTCCAATAAGGCGGCGTGGCGTTCGAAATAGGTCGCCATACAAAGCCCAGCAGGGATCCTTAATAACTGCAGAGGGGCTAATTAAATCCAAGCGGTTTCACGCCGATGTACACCTCCGAAGCCTTTTTGTCAGCGGCATATTCATTGCTGCCAATATCGCACCGTGTCGTATCCATACCATTGCGGGGCTCAATATCTGATGCTAGAGGGGATCGTTCTGTAGTTCTGTAGTTCTGTAGTGTGCGGATCTGGAGGTTGGTAGAACGAAACCACACGAATTTCACAGCAAAGGGGAATTCCCCCACACCACCCCTTCCCAAGCCGGATAAATTAAATTTTACCCATAATTTGACGAATTCGCCTCTTTAGGTACAAGAAACTTCCCGATAATCACCGATTTCTAGAGAACATGTTCCGTGCAAGTAAAATTTTGAACGCGATATATTTGAAAAAAAAAAATGCAATTTGTTACAGTGATATTGCTTTCCAAGAAACATTTCCTTTGATTAATTAATTAGTAGGAATTCCGAAAAAAATAAAAAATTAAAAATAAATAAGTGGCAATAGAAAATTTCATGAAACTAAAACATTAAAATTTTATGCAACGTTGTTTTTAAAGTAATTCCTACATTGAAATAGTGACCAACTCAAATTAAATTATTCTTCACATTTTCCGACAAACATGTTTGAACATAACTTAATTTAGTGGACTCTCATTACGAGTCTCTGCCTATTGTACGGAAGCAATTGTACGGAGTTTTTCTATGGCTAAAAGAATCAGTTAATAGACTTCAAACTCGAATATTCGTGTTTTCAAGTACATACGCTAGGATCAGTTATTATTTAAAATATTTTGAATGTGTTCCAACATTCATATGAATATAACTATAAATTTAATTTTTTTTTTTTTATACTTTCGAAATAATGAGAATTTATTTAACCAAGATACGTCTTATATAACGTGATATTTCACCTTCTATTGTTAAGTTTGGTGCAGCTTGCAGTCGTCTGACAGAAGTGCTAATTGTCCTGGTTCTATCCTCCACAGGTTTGGTCCCGTCTAGGGGGTACCGGGTTCAATACTCGGCCGGGTCACTCCCGAGATTTTCGCGAGCGGGAATCTTGCCGGATGATGTCGCTGGTCGGCGGGTTTTCTCTGGGATCTCCCGTTTCCCTAGCCTTTTTTCATTCCGGCGCTACTACGTACTCGTCTCGCTTCACCCACATCAGCTCTTACGGCTCCCTTCTGCCTAGAGGTTTTTTTTCCCCGTGTTTGAGGCCGAGAAAGGCGGGAGCGATAAGGGCGACACTGCCAAGCACATCAAGTGCACCGTCGCCACTAAGCGCAAGGCTCTGAACTGGCGTGTTGTGTTCTCGTCGCTCCGCGTGTGCCTATGGGACTTCCATCGGTGACCCTGTTATTTCATTGATGGAAAGTCTGCAGTAATGTTCAGTGCTGGGCCCTTATTAAGTTTTGCATGTGTCTGACGCGTATATTCCGAGATACAGCGCTTAGAAAGAGACGTTTCACCCTCTTTTGGAGTCGTGTGAAATGTTGCTTAGAATTCTCGTGAGGTCTTGAAAGCACTCAACAGACCTCCTCTTAAGTGTGTGCTCTTTTCGTAGATCAGCACAATGGACGCACGTTGAATAGTTTCGTTAACAAAACAAAGTGTTTTTGAAATGCACAGCAACGCTACTCAAGCGACACGTAGACAGGGGCCTTAAGACCTCGCTGTTAAGAGCCACTCCTCGCTGTGTATACTGTCCACCGTAACTCTCCTTCACGTACATGTCCTTGGTCACGAACTCCGGAACGGAATGGGTAAACGCATTTCTGGCAAAAAAGATACCCACCCATACTACAAGTAAAACGAAGTGAAAATTTTAAATCTTCCGAATCGCTGAGTACGAAATTATACTGACGTTGAGTTCCAAATCCTATAAAATGCATTTCGTTTATTTAATTTTACCTTTACTGATTTGCAGTTCCAGTTGTTTGTTCGAGACTGTGCCCTGTCGCACTAGGAGAGAACTCAGTGTGGCCCTCTCCCCCAAATTCCAAACTGTTCTGGTATATTCGCTCAACGATATCTGATGTTTTCTCAGGTAAATGCTGAGTCTAACATGTTAGTGTGCACGATATTTGTCCTATCAAAAGGCATAATATATATATATATAAATCTTGTTAATATTATTATATTCTATTTTTTTTTTCTCACTTGTAGTACGGTACGTTTCCAGCCGTTAGTTGCTATTCAAAATGTTATTTACTCAGCCCAATCCACGACTCTCAAAATTTTGAAACAAGAATAATAAAACATTTTGAATATTTCTACAGTGTGATGGAAAGTGAACGTTGGCTGTAACACTAATTTTGAAATAAAACGTTGATATCGTCAGGCAAGGAGAGGTGACGTCCAATTCGGCATTGCATTCCTGTGACTAAAGCCATCGCATATTTCACGAATTTATTCGACAACAAGCTAGACATTAAACACGTGTGATTTTGATTTCCTTCCTCAGTTGCATTGCTTTTCGTGTACGAATTGGAGAGCGAGTAGCTTACCTGTAAGAAAACAACGATCGAATCCCGTGGCACTGGGTCCGGGGTAGCACCGAAGCATTAGCCAATGAACAACTACAACCAGTTCGCATTATCCCTATACACTTTGAACGGAACCTTTGAAAAATACACTTCATGTATGTATGAATTGTTAGAGTTTTTTTTCCTAAATATGCAATGTACCACAAGCGTTTTGCACTTCTGCTAACGTAAAAGTATCTTATTTTTGTAAAAGCCTGCTACCTGGAGGTTTTGCGTGTTTGAGGTGGAAAAACGCGGGAGCTATAAGGGCGACAAAGCCACGCGCAACAAATCCCCCATCGCCCCTATGCACAAGACTCTTAATGTGCATGCAGTGTTCTTGCCATGCAGCGTCCACTTATGGGACTTTAAGGCGGTGAACCTATATTTTTATTGGTGGAAAGTCTGAAGCAAAGTTCAGTGCCGATCCCTATAATAGTTTCACCTGTTTCAGACCAGAACATTTTGAAACACAACAGTGTGAAGAAGACATTTTTATGTATGCTGGATGGATGGGGAATAGAATGTCTATGTGCGTGATATTTTTAGAGTAATATTCTTACTTCGTCTTATGTGTATTTATTTTCATTTATCGGTATAACGGGAACACGTTAAGGGGTTTCATAAAAAAAACGCTGATTTCGAACACTTTGCAACTTAATTCAAGAGAGGTTAGCAGGCGCCCTTTAGTAACATTTAATTTATAATTAATATGAATAAAAACAGGGTGAGAAACTGTGCGTCGGTAATACCAAATAACAAATAGTTCTTGTGAAAAATTTTATTTAACCGAGTGCGCACAAATTCGTAAGTTTGGTATCGTTTGCACGAGGCGGAGGAATATGTCGGAAGTACGACTTATGGAGGACTTCAGAAATGTTTGAAGTAACCGTAAATCGACTATAACTGAGGCTCGAGTACTGAAAAGATTGCTTGAGTCTAGCGAGCTTGTTGACCGGACCTCTGCCTGTACAGTTGTTCCGAGATCGATTCCTGGTTGCGTTAGTGATGTCTTTTGTTATTTAAATGTGTAGCTCGTCAGGTTTTTGTCATACGCAGGCTGACNGATTCCTGGTTGCGTTAGTGATGTCTTTTGTTATTTAAATGTGTAGCTCGTCAGGTTTTTGTCATACGCAGACTGAGCAGAGTAAAAACATGCAATAGGGTCCAGAGTCGAACGTCCTACCAGGGGTATCGGCAATGGTGTTGTCCAATGTACATGTCGACGGCCCACATTCGACGCCCGGCTGAGGGACGGAAGACGTCGTGACGTCTTCTACCTCGCGGCGTCTCCTTGGCACACTGCTGCGTCGCCTGGGGTTGAATTCGCCGGGAAGTGAACCACCGATACCTTCACGGAGTTCCCTCAACACCTGACGTCATGAAATCCGGAGGGCGAGGGTAGGGGGGCTGACTAGACTCCATATAGCATGTCCCGACGACTGTTCCAGTGAGAACATGAGGGGTTGGGGGGAGGGGCTTCACAGAGAGAAACATTAGATAATATACGTTTTTTTTATGAAGAAATATGTTGTAAATATTGTCTTTTGGCAGTTAATTGCAACCGTTTTAAGCCCAGTCTTATTCAAGATTGTAATCTCACTCTCGATCATTTCAAATTGTTTAAAATTGTTTCTAATATTCTCTTTTATCTTTGTATAGGTGAATTTTAAGAGCATTTTTGAAGACAAAAATTTTAGCCTGCAATTACAATGATATAAAGGAAATTCGTGTATTTATTTCATTTCTCACAACTGGGGAAAGCCTATTTTGTCATTTGTTCCTATGGGATGGTTTATTTTACTTCAGTTTGCAACGTATTNCACGTTTTTTTTATGGGGAAATATATTGCAAATATTAACTTTTGACAGTTAATTGCAACCGTTTTAAGCCCAGTCTTATTCAACATTGTAATCTCACTCTCGATCATTTCAAATTATTTAAAACTGTTTTTAATATTCCCTTTTACCTTTGTATGGGTGAATTTTTAAGGCATTTTGGAAGAAAAAAAATTTAGCATGCAATTACAGTGATATGAAGGAAATTCGTGTATTTATTTCATTACTCACAACTGGGGAAAGCCTATTTTGTCATTTGTTCCTATGGGATGGTTTATTTTACTTCAGTTTGCAACGTATTTGATATCTGCGCAACTTTTTAAGACTTAGTTGCATTGAATGAATATTATGGACGAAGGAAGAGGCGTTGGTCACTGTCAGGAGGTGTATGGGTTTCCTTCGGGTGCTGCCGCCTCGTGAAAAATCGCTGGCAAGGTCTGAAATATGTTACTTTGGTATACCGACATAAAGGCAATGTTTCGCTACTATCGTTTTGCAAGCCAAACTTAACGTTATTTATTGTTGATTGTGCGAGTCAAATTTCAACTATGTAACTTTTATCCATTGACACAAAAACATGTTCGGCAAGGAAAATTTTCTGAAGCGAAAATATAATGAACTCTATATGATACCTCTTGTGCAGCTCAGTGAAATAAGACTTATAAGTAATGACGAAAAATACCCCATTCTCTCAATCGTGTGAACAGGGGAAATTATGTTCCCCGAAAATACTAAAATAACAATTTATTATTTGCATGGAAGCGCGCCTCCAAGAAATTAACATTTTTTGTATGAACTGCATTTGGAAGTTCCATTGTTTTGTGCGCAGTATTTAGATTTCGCATTGCGCTTAAGCCNCATTTTTTGTATGAACTGCATTTGGAAGTTCCATTGTTTTGTGCGCAGTATTTAGATTTCGCATTGCGCTTAAGCCACAAATATACGTTGTTTTGCGTAACAGACTTTACGGCAAATCATTTAAAGAAGTTGAATCTACATAAATTTTATATGCTTGAAATCGCATATCACCGCATTAGACATAAAATTGTTTCGCCTAGAGAGAGAATTCAGTAATCACTTCGCCTGGTGTTTTCTACAGAAAGTAAATAGAAACAAAATTTTGTAGAAATTGATATGAAATTTCACTACTTTCGAACAGAGGAAAAAGTCAAAGCAGACGAGGGCTTGACATTGCAAAAATTCTGTCTCCACGTCAATATTCAAGTAAATAAGTTAGTTAATCCAAAACATTTTATTTAATATTGTTTTAGAATGCACTAAAAGGATTCTGCCAGACAACCTGGAATTGCATTCTTGATTTCCTAAAGGTTATAGAAAACTCAGTTTTATAAGTTCTAAAAATAAAACGAAAAAAAAAAAAAATGCTTGCGGCGATATGTTCTTGTGCAACGGCCCTTTCTTGAATTCACCCATACTATCCTGCACAAACAAATAAGCACACAGACAAGAACAGNGTTCTTGTGCAACGGCCCTTTCTTGAATTCACCCATACTATCCTGCACAAACAAATAAGCACACAGACAAGAACAGATGATCATGCCACGAGCAAGAAAGTGTCATTCGAACCGACGTCCGTATTAAAACTGTCTTGCAGAATATAAAGCAAGATATGCAGCCTGAAACTTTTGTAANATCATTCGAACCGACGTCCGTATTAAAACTGTCTTGCAGAATATAAAGCAAGATATGCAGCCTGAAACTTTTGTAAGTCACGGTTTTTTTTATGCCGAATTTCAATTATTACTTTATATGGTTTATGAAACTTGTAAACGTTATGCACGCAATTTATTTCGTCGTACGCTGCGATTTTAAATCGTGTGTACTAACCGCTGAAACACATATTTCCATTATGCGTATGGACACAGCACAGCACACGGGAACTACAAAGAAAAGCGTACACATTTGTTAATCAATTTGTGGGCGCTTGCCCTGCCTTCGTTTCCACGATTCAACGACGTCATCTGCTGTAATCACGTTTTCCTGATACTAACCGACAGCCCCGGTCACTTACAAATTTATGTCTTCTATTCTAAGGTGCCCGGCGCCGCTGGCGTTTCGGGCGTGGTTAGGCCGCAGTGGAGATTACTAATTCAGTTTCGCTCGCGGTAATTACATATTTATTAGGAAGCGTGCATCGCAGAGGCAGGCCCCATCCAGTCCGTCCGTCTCGACCGACCGTTAAATGCACGCCGTGCGAGAGTTGTGGAAGCGAACCCACCGCTGCTGTGAGTGGTCAGACGACTGCAGGAAGCTTCCGGTCTTCACTTCTCGAGGAATGATTTATGGAGTTTCCGGAAACGCTTCCACGAAGTGGCAGTTGGAACAGAGATACTCGTACGAGGCGCCACTGCCATAGCCAGGGACATCAATATCTAACTCTTGATTCCTGAATACCTTGCCACAGTACACACACTCGTTTCCCCGATGAACTACAAACATGGCCTTTGCACTCCTTGCTGTGTCTATACAGATTATCACTGCGGGTTTACTCATCAACACAGTTGTCGCAGTGGAGCTCTTTGTATGCTGGGCTGAACATGCAATGTTCACTCTCATGTCGGTGTGCATTACAACTTCCAAGTTCACCGCAATGACTAGAACGAAGGAAAAAAAAAAGAACAGATTTTGTTTAAGTCTGAAAGAGAATTATTAGTTGTCGTATAGTTGTCAAGTCTCGAACTATCGTGGAATCACTCGGAGAACATAAATTTAACTCGCTCTTAAAGAATGCTGTGGCACTTGCGCGGAATCAGAGCCGGCAACCCGACGATTTTAGTTGCGATTCCCAAGTCGTGATGTGACACTTGCGCGGAGCTAACATCCTTACTCTTAGACATTGGTTCCAGTTCTCCAATCACGATGTGACACGCGAAACTATTACGTTACAGAAACCGTAGTTATGATTCTTAAATCAGGCAGTGGTACTTGCGCGAAAACCATTTCGCTACAGAAAACCTTAGTTCTAACTCCAAAAGAAGTCTGTGGCACTTGCGTCAAACCATCGTGCTGTACAGAGAACATAGTTCTCATTCCTAAATAAGGCTCTCAAAATTCCGTTACAGCCTTACAAGAAAAATTACTTAAATCTCATTATTCAAGCTCTGACACTTGACACAAGACACGAGGTAGAAATGAGGGAGTTAAATTTCCCTCCTTTCAGTCCAAATTATGGAAGGCAAGGAGTATTATGCTACATAAAAATAGTTGCTCAAAACGTAGCTAAATACAAAATTATTTTTTCGCGAGGCCGTGGTTCTAAGTTATAGAATATTTTTTAACACGCGCTCTTGTAAGCAGCTTTATGGTAACCACGTGGTTCTTACATGAGACTACAAGGCGGCCGCGGTGGCCCAGTAGTTAAGGCTGCTCGCTTCCCACCAAGGTGAACAGCGTTTACTCCTCGGCCGGTTCACTCCGGATTTTCGTCAAGTGGGAATCGTATCGGACGATGCCGCTGGTCAGCGGGTTTCCTCGGGAGTCTCCCGTTTTCCCCAGTCTATCATTGCGGCGCTGCTCCGCATTCACCTCGCTTCGCCCTCATCGGCTCTCAAGATCTAGATGCTAAGAGCCGCCCTTTTCCTTCAATCCCCGTAGTTCAACTAAAGTTCTTCCTGTTACTTTTTCAGTCGCCCACGTGAATAGTTTAATCACTTACTCATTATTGTCTGTTGCCGGAGATTCTTGATCACATTCGAACTGTGCAAGGTAAAATCTCTCAGCAACGTATGTTACTCGTTTCCGTGGTGCTGCAAATTTGAGAAGAATATCCGGAATAAAATTATCGTGAAAAACTGATAAATGCATGCACACACAGTACCGACCACTAGTAATTACTGTAATTGATATCCGAAACACACCCTAGCAGACTGACCAGTAAACTACAATCAGTGGCAGCCCATTAACTGTTGTAGCGTGCACGCGATAATTAATGGCAAAACAATATACACTCGAGAAACCTCATCAGAGGAGCGACACAGCAAATAATCTCTTGAAATAACGGCTCGTGGTAATACTCCCATATAGTACAATTACAGAGAAGGATTAGTTTGAAATGCATCACAAAATTGTGTATTATTTAGGAGAGCTGGTATGCATCATTATGAAGCATATAAAAGTGTGTCATCTCCTTAGCCATAGTGCCGCATAGTAGCGCTATGTGCAGGTAATCGCATAACAATAGCAGGAAGCCGTACCAACTACAAGGCGTGACTATAAAACTTATTTGTACATTTTATTGAAAATTTTTTTGTTCATTGAGAAACATTTGGACGAACAGGTAATTAAAATTGTAAATTTTCTTCTTTTTATTGTTACAACTACACATACAATAGTTTCTGTACTGAAAATTAAACACTTTAAATTGCGAAGTCAAAGTTATAGATCTTTATATTTTACGATTAGTACACTACTCAAAACATATAGTGTTTGCAGACTACGTAATATTATTATATAATTGAGGCATTTAGTGCCAGAAGGAATTATCACATAAAAACAGATTTGCGAGGAAAGAGACGTTTTCGTAGAATCATAATATCGAAAAAAAAACGTATATTGAGGTAAAATTGTTTTTAGTTCAAAACTTGATACAAATTTTATGGTAACCGAAAAAAAAAGCGAAATATGTGTTCATTTTCATATTGTTGTAGCACTGCAAACTGTATTACACAGTAAGAACACACATAAACAGAGAGAACAAATAAACACATCAGTATTCATACGCCATTAAACACAAACGTAATACATTATAACGCCTGATATTATTTGGTTTCACGCACTAAAGTTTAACTTCTTTGCATATAGAGTTTGCACAATGCTATTAATACATATAGTTTAAACATAATCATTGCATTAGTTAAAGTTCTATGAAGTCGGTGACNAGTTTGCACAATGCTATTAATACATATAGTTTAAACATAATCATTGCATTAGTTAAAGTTCTATGAAGTCGGTGACATTGTTTACGCAGCGGACAACATTCTAATGTAAGATGACAACCTATTGTACAAACATTCTCACTGAGGAGTCGAGTACTAGTTTCTGTAACGAATGTAGATTGCACAGTTTACAGTCGATATTAATACGACCTCTGCAGTATAAGTGAGATGACAAAAGCTGTCTATAAACCCCATTTTGTCATTTTGTGTGTGATAGCCCCCTCTNAGTTTGCACAATGCTATTAATACATATAGTTTAAACATAATCATTGCATTAGTTAAAGTTCTATGAAGTCGGTGACCTTGTTTACGCAGCGGACAACATTCTAATGTAAGATGACAACCTATTGTACAAACATTCTCACTGAGGAGTCGAGTACTAGTTTCTGTAACGAATGTAGATTGCACAGTTTACAGTCGATATTAATACGATCTCTGCAGTATAAGTGAGATGACAAAAGCTGTCTATAAACCCCATTTTGTCATTTTGTGTGTGATAGCCCCCTCTGGCACTGAGCCCCTCAACGACTGAACTGGAGGAGAAGGGTAAATGTTTACCTGTGATAGTATTAAGAATGTAGAACACACGTTTATCTTTTACTTTACTTTCCTAGGAAAGTAAGGCTTATGCGATCACACGGCTTTGTGCATTTCCCCCTTTCCAATTTTTTTTTTTAACCAACCGAACTGACTGAAACGAAGTTCTGTAGGCACGCCATGCCAATAACTGTTGTCATGAAGAAAACATTCATTAAACCGTACGTTCTGCGCATATAAAACTACAACTGCGTCAATGTGCAATATGCATGCAGATTTATTATGTCCTTGGAAATCATCTGAATCACTAGCGCCAATTATTTCCAAGACATTTTCTTCTTGCCTAAGTTAATATATCAAATTTGAGATTGACATCAAAACAGGTCGCCGAATTGGAAGACAAATTGGTTGTGCGGCTAGTGTCTTGAATATCTTACTTAATTATTGAAGGTTCGAGTTTTGAGGCATGGAAATGTTATTATATTATTTGTAAATCAAAAATACTTAAAGTTCTACTTTCATGATATTCCTCCGCCGCATGCAAACAAAGCTTAACCAAGTCTGAAACATTAAAAAACCGGACAATGCACCGCATTTGTGTGCACTCATTTCAAAAATGTTTATGCTGAGAACTATTTCTTAATAGGCGTTACCGACACACCTATTTTCTCAACAGTTTTATTTGTATTAATTTTAAATGAAATACTATAATTAATATATAAAATATAAGCAAATTTCAATTTTACCAAAAATATGATACTTTAAGGTTAACAGAGATTTAAAACGCGTGTGATACATAACATACGAGGTGTGTTCAAAAAATATGGTGACTTTGCAAATTTCGAGGGCTAGGTACAATTCGATTATTGATTGTTTTTATTGTTATGTTGACATATGTTGGCATTATCAGCCATTTTGCATTGTTAGTTTGTTTGTGACAGATATAAAGGTTAGACGAGTTTCGGTGTGCTTGGCGATTTTTTGCTATCGCAAACAATGGATCAAAGCATCGGTATGAACAAAACCGCAATCATGACTCGGCCACCGTATTCACCGGACGTGGCCCCCTGCGACTTGTTCCTTGTTCCCAAAACTGAAGAGACCCACGAAAGGACGGAAGTTTTCCACGATTGAGGAGGCAAAGACCTGGGAGACTTCAATGCCATACCAAAATACGCATATCATAAGTGCTTCGAGGATTGGCAAAAAGCGCTGGCACAAGTGTATTGTATCTGAGGGGGATTACTTTGAAGGGGACAAAATAGATATTGATGAATACATAAATATTTATCAAGACAAAGTCACAAAATAACAAGTCACCTTATTTTTTGAACAAACCTTGTATTTAGGAAACAACGAAGCAGGACTGGCATTTCTCATCTTACGGCTAAGTAAGGCAAGTTCGTAGCGTACGTCATTTTACCTTACTTTATTTAGTTCTTCATCAAAGCCTGCAGTAACTTTTTTAAAAAGGATAACTTATTTAATAATACTTTTATTGCTCGATATGAACAGTTACAGTGGCTCTAAAATACAAAAGCTACCAAAATATTAAGCCACATCAGTATTTTACATTATAGTCTGTTCACGGTAAAGTGAGCACTTTTGAGGCCCTTGTTACTTGTATTCCTATCAGCCATTTATTTATCCTTCTAACACTTTTTTACAATAAATATTGCCATGCAAGTTATAAAGACAGTGTGTATATTTCAATGAACTCTAAAGTAAACGTCTAAGGCTACGTTAAAATACATTTCTTGACTAGTATTACAAACTAACTGTGCCCGCAGCTCCACGCCCGTAGACTACAGAAATATATTTTATGTTTTGTTTTTAATAAAGTTGAATATTACTTGGGGTTAATCTTCTATACATATTATAAAAAAATCAACGTCTCTCTGTCTATCTGTCTGTTAAAGCGCTTATCAGTCGAGAACCACTTATACGATTTACGTGTTTTTTTTAATTCATAGCTATGTTCTCTGACCAGGTTTTAGTCAATATTTTTTAACGTAAAGTAACATAAGGAATAAGCAGTGACGGTAATAGTGAATCAAGTCGGAAAAAAGTTTGCTGCCAGCGCGCTCTCTTGCAATACGCTGTCTAAACCCTTAAAGATGGAACAATATCATGTAGTAAAGAATTTTGTAGAACAAAAAGAACTAAAAATAACTCCTCGGCAGTATATATCTATCTATAACAGAGAAATATTAATAAGTGTTTTTACCATTTAATTTACAAGCAACATCCAATGACAAAGTTTTTCTCCTTGCACTCATTGAAATTGAAAACTAAGTGCAGATATTGTCAGGAAAAAGTATAAAAGGCATGGTACTACCAGTTTCAGATAACACAGTAGATTCAACCGATAACAATGACTACATCAGGGAAACTTCATATAATATATTAGAATTGCATACCACCGCAACGCTTATTAGTATTTCTCTGTTGTAGATAGATATATGCTACCGCGGAGTTTTTTTTTAGGAATTTGTATTCTACACAATTATTTAATGCATGTTATTGTTCCATCTTCAATGGTTTAGTCAGCGTATTGCAAGAGAGCGGGCTGGCGGCAAACCTTTTTCCGACTTGATTCACTATTATCGTCACTGCTTATTCCTTATGTTACTTTTACGTAACAAAATATACACTAAAACCTGGCCAGAGAACGTAGCCATGAAATAAAATAAAAACACGTAAATCGGATACGTGTTCCTCGAGAGATAAGCGCACTAATAGACAGACAGAGAGGCGTTGAGTTTTATGATATGCATAGATGAGAGGGCTTCGAAAAGTGCTCACTTTAAAATGATTAGCGTATACTTTTTTTTTGTTTAATCGTTATGTGCCCCGGAAAAATAACACAGCTTTGTAAAAAAAAAATTGTCAACGAACCTTCAATAAAACTGACATGGTGTGAACGTTAAGCACTGTGGAAAATATGTTGAAATAAATACCCACGACAATATTTGGCGGGAATTCACACAATCCTTGCTACTTACGTCTCCCGTAGGGACGCTGCCATACATCAAGAGATAAGAAGCCCCGAGTTAACAGCGATGTGACACGAGAAAATAAAATAGCTGACAGTTAACAAATAAACAGCCACACAATCGCAGAGAAAGGACCTGATCCTTCACAGCGCAGGAGGCTATTTTTCAAGCTTAGAAAAATTCCCTTCCCCCCTTTTTTTTTTGTCCTACGGATTTCACGGGGCAATGGAGACGACGATATGAAAAGAAAGGAAGCAGCCTTCTGCTGTAGAAAAAAAAGAGGGAAAAAAGACGATGACGAAGAGAGAGAAAGGAAACAAATAGGCTGTGAAACGTCATTACACCAGTCTCGTAGAAAGNGAAAAAAGACGATGACGAAGAGAGAGAAAGGAAACAAATAGGCTGTGAAACGTCATTACACCAGTCTCGTAGAAAGTAAACACAGAGCTATATACATCGTGTCATTTTCCAGTCTTAATGCTTCGATTTCCAATCAGAACTCATTTTAATTACATCCTGTCGGAAAACAGTTTTTGAGAAAATTGTGCAATTGTAATACTTATTTGCCGTTGCAATCCTTATGCTGGTTGCGTTAATTCAGTTGCGCTTTCCGGCAAATCCTTCAAAAGATATGCCCCCCTCCCCCACCCCCCGTCTTTTCATTCCGACGCTGCTCCATACTCACCTCAATCACCTTCATCGGCTCTCAAGACCTCGTTGTTGCGGGCGCCGGCCAAATATCTCCACTCACTCGCTCACTTCAAAAGATACGATAAGAAATTATGTAACAATTAAACTATACGTTTAATTGAACGTCTAATGCACTTATATAAGATATTCGCGGTTTATTTACACGTTTTGAATCAAACGATTGAAAAACCACCCCATGTATAGACAGCGTTCTTGGATTATTTCCTAAGTATGTCATGTATCAAAAGGGCTTTATACTTGTGTTAACATAAAAGTACCGTATGTTTGGCTAAGTTGAACTTTTAATTANGTCATGTATCAAAAGGGCTTTATACTTGTGTTAACATAAAAGTACCGTATGTTTGGCTAAGTTGAACTTTTAATTATATTGTATCTACAAATTACAGTATTTTACTTTTAATTAATACGAATAAAAACAGATGGAAAATAGGTGTGTTGTTAATACCTACTAAGAAAAAGTTGTTATACAAAACATTATCACGCCGAGTGCGCACGAATGCGATGCTTTGTCTCCACGCTGAAATTTTCTAGACGTTGTTATGTTTTGTTTTCATGAGGCGTAGGAATGTTCTGGAAGTATAACTCGACTTCAGAAAAGTTGGAAGTAGCAATTAATGGACTGTAGAAATACTGGCGTATTAAAACGTAGGACATAATTTAAATACATAAATGTGGTAACCACTACAAACATATTATATCGAAATTGTGTGCTTAATAACGAATTATACAGTAGTTTAATAAAATGCTTTGGCACTGAAGACAGGCGAAGTAAACTTTTTATGCACTGGTCTCAAAAAATGTTCATTGTTTTGTTGTGAGGATTAACTAGGTTCACTGGTGGTTATTCTCCTAGAAAAAATATTTTGCAAGACAGTTGGTTTTTGTGGATCAGAATTTCTCAACATAACTATAGGATGACTCTGAAGCAAAGAATAAAATAATGTTGCCANGTTGGTTTTTGTGGATCAGAATTTCTCAACATAACTATAGGATGACTCTGAAGCAAAGAATAAAATAATGTTGCCATAAATAATTTAACGATGGTTTAAATCGCATAATAAAACAAGAATCTTAAAATATAATGGGTTTGTGATGCCATTTCAATTGTTATAATGTTACTTATTTGTTGGGCACAATCCTGATTTTAATTTAAAAGCAAACGCCAGACACAAGGAACATTAAACAATTGTTCATAAATTGTGGTAATTTTTGCAGAAAGAATTTGGTATACTGTTTGGAAACTTTATTATCCACTGACATGGAAAACCGCTTATGTATTACAGACATACGTGGAGATAAATGATAACTGGTGTAGTTTCCGTAAATAACACCTATTAGAAACAAATCCTGCAGGTGAGGTAATTAATTTCACACCACAGTAAAATCACCAACAATTTTCGATCTGCGAGATCTAACGAAAAGAAAGACCGGAGTAAAAAGGCCGATATAACGAAAAATTCTAAAAAAATCATCAGTATGGTTTTTTTTTATAACCTCAGTGGCATTTTATATTAAATAAGGATACTTGTGTCATCTCGGTGGGCCACTGCTGGTCCAATCGGGAGCAGTGATGCTCGTGTCAACTCGGCAGAACTCGGCCAGTTCTGCCGTTCGTTCACGACGACTATAGGATATTCACCGTAAAGTGAGCACTTCTTAAAGTCCTCTCATTTGGAATAATATCCAATAAATACATTTTCTTAGCCTTAAACGTTAACTTCCGAGTGTGGTAACATATACACACTGTGTTTATTACTTACGTGACAATATATTTATTTTAAAACGGTGGTTAAAGGATAAAAAGTGGCTGAAAGGACATAAGCACAAGGGCCTCAAAAGTGCTGACTTTACCGTGAACAGCCTATACCAATGTGAAGACTAAGAGGATACACGAGACTTGAACCAGCAACCAGTCCCGCATGTTTCTTACCCATGTGTGGTGTCAAATATACATTACTGAATTTTCTATCTTGTTTCCAAATTTCTTTTACAATTAGGAGTTTGCCCATGAATCTTGGAAAAAGGGCTATAAACCGTTTATACGCAATGGCAAAAACATTTAATAAATCAACAGTTTTAATTTATAAATTTGGAAAAAATTGCTGTTTCATAAATTTCCTTGTTCATCAGTGGTGACGTCGTTAGCAAATTAAAATTGAAACAAAACATATTTATTTAATTATTTGGTAGTTGTTCGTGATTTGTTATAACAATTCGCTTCCACATTGTGTCATAGTGAAAGTTACTTCAACATTCGGNTTTGGTAGTTGTTCGTGATTTGTTATAACAATTCGCTTCCACATTGTGTCATAGTGAAAGTTACTTCAACATTCGGTATCATTTTGACAACACTAGCCTTCAAATTTTAAATTCTGAAACGTGACTTGTTTAAAAATTATTAGAAATTAATTGTGTTATTTTTAATAAATATGTTATCATTAGTTACGTGCACCCCGTCCTTCACCATTTGGGGCAACTACATAGGATTATAAATTATAAATACAATCATAGATACCGGATGGATTATAAACGGTATTATAAATACTTCCACTGTGCTCGAAATATACACTGAGGTGACAAAAGTCGTGGGATAGCAATATGCAAATATGCAGATGGCAGTAGTATCGCGTACAAATGTATAAATAGGAAGTGCATTGGTTGGGATTTCATTTGTAGTTAAGTGATTCATGTGAAAAGGTATCTGACGTGATTATGGCTGCAAGACGGGAATGAACAGACTTTGAACGCGGAATGGTAGTTGGAGCTAGACGCATGGGTCATTCCATTTCGGAAATGGTTAGGGAATTCAACATTCTCAGATCCACAGTGTCAAGAGTGTGCCGAGAATACCTAATTCCAGGCATAACCTCCCACCATGGACAACGCAGTGGCNCACAGTGTCAAGAGTGTGCCGAGAATACCTAATTCCAGGCATAACCTCCCACCATGGACAACGCAGTGGCCGACCGGCTGCACTTAATGACCGAGACCAACGACGTGTGCGCAGAATTGTCAGTGTTAACAGACAAGCAAAACTGCGTGAAANTTTGGTAGTTGTTCGTGATTTGTTATAACAATTCGCTTCCACATTGTGTCATAGTGAAAGTTACTTCAACATTCGGCATCATTTTGACAACACTAGCCTTCAAATTTTAAATTTTGAAACGTGACTTGTTTAAAAATTATTAGAAAGTAATTGTGTTATTTTGAATAAATATGTTATCATTAGTTACGTGCACCCCGTCCTTCACCATTTGGGGCAACTACATAGGATTATAAATTATAAATACAATCATAGATACCGGATGGATTATAAACGGTATTATAAATACTTCCACTGTGCTCGAAATATACACTGAGGTGACAAAAGTCGTGGGATAGCAATATGCAAATATGCAGATGGCAGTAGAATCGCGTACAAATGTATAAATAGGAAGTGCATTGGTTGGGTTTTCATTTGTAGTTAAGTGATTCATGTGAAAAGGTATCTGGCGTGATTATGGCTGCAAGACGGGAATGAACAGACTTTGAACGCGGAATGGTAGTTGGAGCTAGACGCATGGGTCTTTCCATTTCGGAAATGGTTAGGGAATTCAACATTCTCAGATCCACAGTGTCAAGAGTGTGCCGAGAATGCCTTATTTCAGGCATAACTTCACACCATGGACAACGCAGTATCCGACCGCCTGCACTTAATGACCGAGACCAACGACGTGTGCGCAGAATTGTCAGTGTTAACAGACAAGCAAAACTGCGTGAAATAACCGCAGGAATCAATGTGGGACGTACGACGGACGTGTCCGTCAGGACAGTGTGGCGAACTTTGGCTGTACTGAGCTATGCCAGCAGAAGACCGACTCGAGGGCCTTTACTAACACCACGACATCGCGTTCAGCGCCTATCCTGGGCTCGTGACCATATCGGTTGGACCCTAGACCACTGGAAAACCGTGGCTTGGTCAGATGAGTCCCGATTTCAGTTGGTAAGAGCTGATCGTAGGGTTCGAGGGTGGCGCAGACCCCACGAATCCATGAACCCAAGTTGTCAACAAGGAACTGTGCAATCTGGTATTGGCTCCATAATGGTGTGGGCTATTTTTACATGGAATGGACTGGGTCCTCTGATCCAACTGAACCGATCATTGACTGGAAAGGGTTATGTTCAGCTACTTGGAGACCACTTGCAGCCATTCACGGACTTCATGTACCCAAACAACGATGACATTTTTATAAATGACAATGCGCCATGTCACCAGTCCACAACTGTTCGCTATTGGTTTGAAGAACATTCTGGACAATTCTAGCGAATGATTTGGCCACCAAGATCGCCCGACATGAATCCCATCGAACATTTATGGGACATAATCGAGACGTCAGCTCGTGCACAAACTCCTGCACTGGCAACACTTTCGCAATTATGGACGTCTATAGAGGCAGCATGGGTCAATATTTCTGCCGGGGACTTCCAACGACTGGTTGAGTCCATGCCACGTGGAGTAGCTGCACTTCGCCGCGCAAAAGGAGGTCCGAGACGATATTAGAAGATATCCCATGACTTTTGTCACCTCAGTGTATATTTCAGGTATTTCAACTGCCGTATATAATTTTCCTTTAAGTTGGTACTTTGGACTTCCTCTTAAGATAGAGTCATTTTTAAAACCTCTTGCAATGGTCATGGCATGGACTTTTGACGACCTTGAACATGCGCCTATTATTTCATGTGAGAATAAACTTCAAAACACCTTGAATATTAATTTGAGTTTAAATGAACGTTTTTCTCAAATATTATAAAGACTGTTGCTTAAAACCTCAAAATTGATAATGCAAGAGAATATTTAACACGTAATTTTTCAGCATTGTGTAGTAAAAAACGCCAGAAGAACAACAAGAAATGATTGAGTACTGTGCATATTATTTAACTGTTAAAAACTGTCAGGAGATTCGACAATGTATATTTTCTTTGCCTTATCTTTTTTTTTTCTTCGCGGTGCATTGCCGTCTCCTCCAGCTGTGCAAAAACACAAGTTTTTTTTATAGTGGCTGAAACCACTGGAAATATTTGGCGCAACAAAATATTTTGCCACGCTCTAAATTTGAAACAGTGAGAATTGAGCCAAATCAGTGAAAATAGTGAAAAACTGAGCAACTGATAATCAGCGCCTGATAACTAATTAAAATTGTGGCTGAATTTCGCTGATTTATTTGTGTTTCCCACTGAATGTCGAGAATTCCACTGCCATGAGTCTCTTATTCCCAGTTCATTTCCTTGACTTACCAGTCGACAATAGCTCATCAACTGACTTTCACTCAATGTTATTTCACTGACTGATATCACTGATTCGAGCTGAGATTGTACGTTAGCGAATACGGATTTTTCAACTTTAAAACAGTACTGAGATATTAACTTGTAACATTTGAACAGGTTTCATTGAATATTCCTAGACTTAATATCCTTACAGCACGTTTCTAGCACTGCGTTGTGTGTTTGGCGGTTTGTAAATAGGCAAATATGAAGAATTATGGTTCATTCTGAAATAATTAATGTTTTCCACAATGACATAATTTTTTTACACAATAGAGTTTAAATGAAATAACATAATACATTTGAAGATGAAGCTTGCTGTGCAAAGTTAGTGGATTTTATTAACTCTCAGCTTCACCCTTTGTGCATAAATTCGTCGTTTTCGTGCCATAGTGTTCGTTTCAGACGAATTACCGAAAATATTTCATTATAGAACATTTACATCTTACTAGTTATTTAAGACGCTTATGTCTAATTTTCACTGTGTGTTATTTCCTGCTTGCAAAGAGACAGGAATTTACAGACAAAATAAAAATATGTTCCTGAATTTTAAAAGAAACAAATAACCCAAAATTAAAATTACGAAAAAAATATTTTAAAAATCGTAAAATAAAAATTTGCTATAATCGTACATCGTCAGTGATTACAATGAAACATAAAGTATGAAACGAAAACAAAAAATGTCTGTAAAAGGGGTGGAGCCGTGCCTTAGACCCTCTGAGCGTCTGCTAATAACTAAACAGACTTAGCCACGAATAACTAAACAGACTTAACCACGGGTAACTAAACAGACTTAGCCAAGAATAACTAAACATACTTAGCCACGAGTAACTAAACATAATTAGCCACGAGTAACTAAACATAATTAGCCACGAGTAACTAAACATACTTAGCCACGAGTAACTAAACATACTTAGCCACGAGTAACTAAACATACTTAGCCACGAGTAACTAAACATACTTAGCCACGAGTAACTAAACATACTTAGCCACGAGTAACTAAACATACTTAGCCACGAGTAACTAAACATACTTAGCCACGAGTAACTAAACATACTTAGCCACGAGTAACTAAACATACTTAGCCACGAGTAACTAAACATACTTAGCCACGAGTAACTAAACATACTTAGCCACGAGTAACTAAACATACTTAGCCACGAGTAACAAAGCATACTTAGCCACGAGTAACTAAACATACTTAGCCACGAGTAACTAAACATACTTAGCCACGAGTAACTAAACATACTTAGCCACGAGTAACTAAACATACTTAGCCACGAGTAACTAAACATACTTAGCCACGAGTAACTAAACATACTTAGCCACGAGTAACTAAACATACTTAGCCACGAGTAACTAAACATACTTAGCCACGAGTAACTAAACATACTTAGCCACGAGTAACTAAACATACTTAGCCACGAGTAACTAAACATACTTAGCCACGAGTAACTAAACATACTTAGCCACGAGTAACTAAACATACTTAGCCACGAGTAACTAAACATACTTAGCCACGAGTAACTAAACATACTTAGCCACGAGTAACAAAACATACTTAGCCACGAGTAACTAAACATACTTAGCCACGAGTAACAAAGCATACTTAGCCACGAGTAACTAAACATACTTAGCCACGAGTAACTAAACATACTTAGCCACGAGTAACTAAAAATACTTAGCCACGAGTAACTAAACATACTTAGCCACGAGTAACAAAGCATACTTAGCCACGAGTATCTAAACATACTTAGCCACGAGTAAATAAACATACTTAGCCACGAGCAACTGAACATACTTAGCCACGAGTAACTAAGTAGACTAGCCACGAATACAAATTCTTTCCACATTTGCAGTAAATACCGCAACTGGCAACAGACTGCCATATATCACCGCGAGACTCGCGAATTAGGAATGGCTCCGCAAACAATGTGCAGCCGAGCACGAATAACGAGGAAAAACTCTGGGCAAAAACTCAGCGAAAAGTTCACGCGGTAACGGCGAACTTTGCACAAATGGCATTCTCGCATTTTGTTAGGGCGTTTAATGTATTGATTTAACGATCCAGTTGTTGCCATTTGTCCGGAATGCGTTCCTGCTCCCTACCGATCCAATTAAACTCCTGATTAGCAGAACTAACGACAATGTCAATAAAGCGAGGTTTATGGCTTTGCGGCCCACGATCGGAAATTAACTACATTAGGTTTGGGATTAAAAATCACCTCTCATTAAAAAGCGACGAATGCCTGTCCTAATAATTTATTAAACATTAAGGCAAACATTGTGTCAAAATATACGCCCTATTGATTATGCATTCCGCAGCCAAATTATGATTCATGCAATTAATTAATAAACGATATATTATTTTTCAACATTGTTCACACTCGTAATTCAATTAACATTTTTGGAGATGAAAAATATGACATACTGTTGAAATTAAATATTTATAACAAAGAACAATATAAAGAAAAAAAAGTAAAACTGTTTTATCTTTATTTTTTACTTCCACTGCGCATAGTATTATAAGCATTCAAACCTTAATGCTATACAAAGATTAATAACTTAATTAATTATAGATGTTTATTAGATCTATTCATTGCAAACTTATATAATATTGGGTTTTAAATCTGCTCATAAAATCATTATTTCCCGGGACTAAAACACCTTAGTGATGACATCTCGATCACATCAGCAATGCTAGTTGTCTAGCATTATACAGGTTGTAACATTAAGTACAAAATTATTAACTAACCGATTATTTATAAACAAAAAACACAAAAATCAATATGTTTAAAGTTTTCCGAATGAATATGATGCTACATGAATTTATATGTATTACAGTTTGTAATCCATGTAATGTCACTTGCTAATGTGAAAGAAAATATTTCCGCGTTTTGGTCATATTTTATTTTCACTCGCCAGGCTTTGTGAACGTCAATTAAACGACCCGCTGTTAAATCAATTTAATGTCATCTTTGTGCAAAAAAGGGAGGAAAAAAACCTGTAATGGATATTTGGCAGAAATTGGTGCTTTTGAAGTTAACGAGCGCCATCATCATTAATTTATAATTTGAATGGCATGAAGCCCAGAAAAATGTATTTCCATCTATTGCAGGTACATAATGAAATACACGACATTATCATCTCAATGGGACTGTATATACACATAAACGAACGAAATAATTATAAATTCGGAGAGAACAAATTTTAAAATTCACTCACTGACAAAAAGTGAGGTACCCTGAAGGAGAAGTTGAAATGGAACGGCATTTGTTGAAACGTCATGAGATTTTACTGTCGAGATTACAATATCAGATCACATGGACAGCATAGCTGGCAATACAGTCATGTCGCTCGTCCCAAGCCAGAAGGAAATAGCACGCATTTGGGCCTGGATACATGTATCGATTCGGTTCCGAAGATAGCCGTACACACGTGGTAACTTCTGCTGAAGTAAGTCATCCCACGCCTGGCCTTCGATATCCTGCAGATCGGTACCAGGTGACGTTTGAAAGTCCTCGCTGATCCCACACACATTCTATTGGGGACAGATCAGGGGAAGCTACTGGCCTCGCCGTGACACTGTGCATTCCCTAGACACACGCGGCGTGTGTGCTGTTGTTTGACGAGGGGTAACACGAGGATGCAAGCTATCACTGATGCATCGCTGCAGCGTCGGCGTCCGGAATCACTACCTCAGTTACAAGTCATAGCCCTGTGGTCCTCAGAACACACTGACACGAGTAACGACGGAGTGTCTGTCCACAAAGTCGGTAAGAAACGTCCTCGTCTCTCATCGTCACCACACTCACATACGACGATCATCAGTGGAAATCCAGGACCGAGATTCGTCGCTGAACGTGATGCGATGCCACACCTCATTCATCCGCACATCCAGATTACGGCATCACTCCTGACACCGTCTTCTTTCCGCTGGTTGTTAACGGCAGTGTAAGCAGTAATTCAGTTAGGTGGAGTGAAGATACCTGAGCGCGAGAGCTGACGGGGGTGAAATGAAATAGAACTGGAGCAGCACCGGAATGCAGGAGCAGAGAGAAACGGGAGATCCCCGAGGAAACCCCCCTTACCCGATAAGAGGCATCGTCCGGCACGATTCCTACACACGAACATCTGGAAAAGAACCCCGCCAGTAGTCTAACCTGGTTCGCCTTGGTCGGAGGCGGATGCTCTAGCCGCTGCATCACCGCGGCCCTACCAGTTGGGAAATATCTTCCGAATACATCCGTTTCTTGCACCTGTTATTTCTGTCTGCCTTTTCAGTATACCACGTGTACATACCATCATTTCTTTGAGTCACGTGCATTTAAGAGCCGCCCAAATCTTTCCACTCCGTAGCTTCTCGAAAATACTCCAGAAGAATGCTGGACTCGGTCCTTACTTCAGACCACGACCGATTACTTCCTTGTTCCCGCTTCTCTGATCAACTTGCCCCGAATTAAGGACCCCGTCTGCCTGCGTTGTTTCCTCCTTTGGGGGGGGGGGGGAGAAACGCGGAGCTATACTGCATTTCATATAAGCAAACCGAAGTTTGAAAATTAGTTTGGTGGAACGCCTAAAATTATAGTTTTATTTGTGGCTGAAAGGGTTAAGCAGGGAGGAACAGGGACTTCTTTCTAAGGAGGTTGATTTCCGAAGTGCTCATTTTATCGCGAACGGCCCTTAAACACGCACAGTGTCGGAAGTGTCAACAGAGTGATGGTTGAGAACACCCTGAACCCCGGTGCGTTGTTTATGCGTCACGTGTGTCCATGTGAGACACACCTTCCAGGCCGGACGTCGATCGGAAAGAAAAAAAAGACGTTTGCAGCGGCCGCGAGCGACGTGTGCATGCGAACTGGTAGCCGAAGCGACGACGGGAGAGGCAATCACAGTAAGAGCAGCAGGTGTGAACCCTCCTGTGCCTGTGCGCGCGTGTTCCTGCGTTGCAGCTCCTGTCCGTTTCGCTTCTCCCTCGCCGCGTGGCAAACCGCCGACGACGGTCACTTCTCGCGTCCGAACACCCAGCCTCGCCGAGGAAAAAAAAATGGTGCACAGCGCCAGGCACTAACTGAGCACTTTTAAAATACCTGCTTGAGATATACTTGGATGCACACTGTGCATTCTTCCGCCGTAGTTAATATCAACATTACCGTGGAGTAGAAAGATTATGGGGAGTCGGAGACAANGAAAAAAAAATGGTGCACAGCGCCAGGCACTAACTGAGCACTTTTAAAATACCTGCTTGAGATATACTTGGATGCACACTGTGCATTCTTCCGCCGTAGTTAATATCAACATTACCGTGGAGTAGAAAGATTATGGGGAGTCGGAGACAAAGATACGGGGCACAAGAGCCAACAGCCCGGCGTGTAGTGACGTCACCCAACCGCCATATTGTATCCAAGTGACATTGAAATTNGGGGCACAAGAGCCAACAGCCCGGCGTGTAGTGACGTCACCCAACCGCCATATTGTATCCAAGTGACATTGAAATTGACCTTTGACCTTTGAACTTTACCCAGTAACCTTGTATGACCTTAAACTCCAAAAATCACAAAATTCTCTAAATAAAAAAATTATTATATACTAACAAATATGTATACTAAAATTATTTTTTAAAAAGTTAATTTCAAATTGAATGTAAAGACTTCCAAGCCTAGCACCACTTCCAGCAGACAACTGACACTCACCTTAAACTCCAAAAATCACAAAATTCTCCAAATAAAAAAATTACTATATGCTAACAAATATGTATACTAAAATTATTTTTTAAAAAGTTAATTTCAAAAACTTACATTTCTGAAGGTTCCCTAGCACCACTTCCAGCAGACAACTGACACTCGCCAATGTTTCTCATTGGTTAATTAGTAGGTTCCCCTCCAATCCCTACACAAATTTTTCTCATTTGTTGATTATTTGTGCTCGCTTCACTCCCTAAAAGGGTTTTATATTGGTTGATTGCTCACGCTCGTTCGACCCGCCACCAATGTTTCTCATTGGTTTATTAGTCGACAGGCCTCCACCTCCCTCGTCTTTGCTCATTCCGTTCTATGCAGCCATCTCGTATTTTCCGTTTGTCATTTCTTTTAGTTTTCAACGCCAATGTAATGCTAGTGCATTAATTATAAATTTCGTCGCAAGAGGAGCTGCCTATTAAGCACCATGTTGGGTGTTTAACTTCACCTTACCCCAATGACATTGAACTCGAACAATCGAGAAAAATCGCAGTCCATACAATTGTCAATTACTAGCTGGTCACAAAGAGGGATGATACCGACTAACAATATTAATTAACCACTAAATGAACACAAGACCAACTCCACCCCAGACTCACACCACCCAAGACTGCCTCCACCCAACACCAACTCCACCCAACACCAATTCCACCCAACACCAACTCCACCCAACACCTACTACACCCAACACCACCTTCACCCAACACAAACTCTAACTCCACCCAACACCAACTCCATCCAACACCAACACCACCCAACACCAACTCCACCCAACATTAACTCCACCCAACACCAACTCCACCCAACACCAACTCCACCCAACACCAACTCCACCCAACACCAAATCCACCCAACACCAACTCCACCCAAGACTAGTTCCTGACGAAACTGAGCTCAAGCCAATCCCTTGACGAGACCAGTTTCTACAAAACTGGCTAGACCAACCGACAAGACAAACCTGCAATACCACCCACCTATACAATCAAACGATGATAGAAAATCTTGAAAAAAATCTCTTATAAGAGTCTCGTATCTAACCTCTTCGCAGAAAATCTTCGCAGAGTCTAACCAAAACATTTCTACTAGAGCTGACCATACCAAAGGGTCATACTATATTACCACGCCAACATACCAGACTAACTGACCAAGCCAACCATCTAAATGCGAAACATTTCTAAAAAATATTCCCCTCATTTCATTCGTTCGCCATATATAACATATCCATTTTAAACGACCAAGTTAGGCATAATATAGCTATCCTCCTGCACACACTCACATAAATGTTATCTAAAACGGACTCTCACAAATGATTGTTTACACCACTGAATTAATAAGTATTTCAGAGAANTATCTAAAACGGACTCTCACAAATGATTGTTTACACCACTGAATTAATAAGTATTTCAGAGAAGCAGAAGAGGCTGTGTAACAATGTGAACACACACTGTGTATAATTAAATATAATTGATTACTTATTATAAAAAAATATATTTATAATTGTTTTTAGACTTCATATTTACATTTCTCAGATGTTTGCAGATCATTGATAGTACCCAACACTCTCTTCAGTTCATAGATGATTGAATATATCTCAACAATGCGTGAGAGATCCCTGCCATGTTGTTAGTCAATCAAATATCTGAGTCCATTAACAAGTTAATTCGGGCCTTCGGGAAATATGTAACGAGCGTTCTTTGACTCCTGCCTTCTTCACACCACTTGTCGAAAGAAATTCACTAGATAAATGTATAGAAACGTCTAGAGAATCATCATCTTTCTCATCAGATACTTCATAGACACTGTCGTTATGGATATATTAACTGCGCCTGGAAACCTTTCCGACAACCTGTCAATCACCAAGGAAGCACAAAAGCTGCATAGACTTTACACTCCTCGTTCATTTCTCATGTGTGCATGTGTGTAGTACTAATCTATCTCAGAAGCCGGCCTTTAGCTGTGTTGTACTCTTGTTATTGGACTCAACTTACACACGGCGTTTTTTTTTTTTTTGCTAATGGTAGAAAAATAAAAATCTGCCACCTTTTGGGAGGAACGCTGAAACGAAATTTTTCCCACAACTTCTACAACTTGGTACAGACATGTTCGTCCTACAAGAGAATTCTTTCAGATTCCTGCACTTAAACCAAGTATTTGTTCCCAAAATCGAATAAACAATCTGAACATTCTGGAAATTGCAAAGAGGGCGATATATTTTTTTTTTCAGTATTCTAAAAAAACAAAAATTAATATTTCCATATCGGAACGGTTAGTAGTAACAAAGTCCAGAAAAACTAGCAACTAAAAATAATCATATTTCCCTTAACCCCTGAGGGCTGGCACAACGAAAATAAGCTGATCCCAGTGTATAACTGCACGGGCTTCTCATTGAACAAAAAAGGAACATTAAAAAAATAATTAAAACTTTTTTTTAATATTTTTTTTTTTTTTTTCGTAATTTTAGGTAGTGATATTTTACCATAAAATGTTTTACAACAAACGGCCGAAAATAAAACCTTATAAATTTCAGTGCTGTTGAGTACATGCTTTACATTTTATTATAGTCTTATTTTCAGTTTCATAACACTTTTTTTTTTACCCTATGAAAATTTGCCCCATGAGTGATATGTTTTTTTCCCAAATACGTCATGAATCACAATAATTTTATACTTAGTTCACATAAATGTATGTTATTTTTCATTCAACTGGAATTATACTTATATTTTATTTATAATATATATTTAATTAATTACTAATATAAATAAATACATAGAGAAAAACAGGTGTATTGGTAGTTAATGCCCAGTAACAAAAAGTTTTCATGTAAAATATTGTTTAACTGAGTGTGCACGAATGCGGTGCGTTTTCTCTTTGATGTAATATTCTTCACTTCGTCAAGCTTCCTTCGCACGAGACGGAGAAATATTCTGAAAGCAGAGCCTGTCGCGTTTCTAGTTTGGCAGTAATCGCTGCTGTTGGAAGTTACCACTTTTATTAAAATACTATGGTTATGAATATTTCTATTTAGGATACATTTTTGGCTAACACACTATTTCCTACCTAGAATGAAAGTTGTTAGCTCAAAATATAAAGCACGAAAAAATGATGTTCTATGAATTTTTATGTTTGCGTTGCAAAAGCACATCATTTTATTTTTATTACAACTAATATTTTGGAACTGAGCATCAGGAATAGTTATAAAAAAAAAAAAAAACAGTGTAATGTTATTGTAGATGGGCGTCAAATAATATGTTTCAAAAAGTTTAATTTAAACAAGAATGCTTGAACTTCATGGTCGTGTTTATGTGCCTCGTGCTCAACTCTTTAGTAAATGATTTAATGAATTAACGGTTAAATAATTACCCTCATAGCACTGCTACATTCCGATGGTTTATTTAAGCAATATTTTACCTTAATAAAAAAAAGAAAGTAAAGAGAATTATGTTGATTCACGGCGGCGACTGCGAAATACATTCGCTATTCATTCCGGCCGAGCAGTTTCGAACGCATTAATTTGCCACCACTTTCGCAGATTCGGCCAACTCGGCCGAGCACCGACCGAAACGAGAGAAAAAAAAAATAAAACAATTCGACGGGCTGCGTGGATAATTTCAGGCGCATTCGTCCCTAACCCCCTCACCCCTTTTACTACCCTACCAACCCTGCATGAATCACCGTTAATCTGTACGCGGTCATTCCTGCCCGTGTGTGTGTGTGTGTGTGTGTGTGTGTGTGAAGGGAAATGGAGGGGTGTGTTTCGCGTTAATATTTGAAATGGAGTTTCAACGGGTCAGAAGCGGACGATTCAAAACATTTGTTTCT